>VXBO01002038.1:200807-255457 GCA_013400135.1 Rhinoptilus africanus
TCCCGGCAGCGCCGCGATGGAAACGTCCGTAAAAGCTAACGTGGGGAGGGGAAAACGAGGATGGTTGTGGCATTGTAGCTGCCTGCGCTGGTGGAAATACAGGGTGAGGGAGAACCGGATTACAGATTTAGCGCCTCAGGAGAGCCTTTGATGCGGTTCTTCGGTCTGTCAAGGAAACAAGGGTCTGTGTTAGGCGCTGGGTTGGCTAATCCCTTCCTGATGACTTGGGAAATGTGAGGCATTTGGGAAGGGCACAAAGCGATGCCGGGTAAGCGAGGCTAGAGGTAGCTACCGTACCTCCTCCTTTGAAGTCGCTGTTAAAGCTCGGAAAAGGGGCAGTGAGCAGCAGAGTGGTCGGTGAGGTTTGGTGATAAGCATAAAACTATGTGAACTTTTGCATATTTCTTTTTTCCAGATTAACTGACACTTCTGAAGGGAAACGGGGCGAGGGAAGGTCTGTAAACTATTGAAAACAGATTTTTTGTTTACTGGTTACCAAAGTCGGTTGAGCAAGGGAAGGAACAGCATGAATCCTGAGTGTTTTGTATCACGGTTAACTCAAATGTTAAATTGTAAATTCTTGCCTTATGATTGCAAAGAAATTACCAAAAGAAGCACATCATAGACAGTAAATACCCAAACTTTTCAAAGTTTAATAAAAAGGAGAAAAGGTCCTGCTAGTAGACTTAAAACCTCTTCTCTTACTCATCTCTTTCCAAGGGAAAAGTAAACAATAAAGGGAAACATTTTTCAACCTGAGAAGTGTGTAATCAATGCTTTAGTAGTAATAACAACAATAAAGGCACATATGCCAGCAGCAAGAACAGTCAGTTCCATTCCTATGGGGGAACGTGTTTCTTGCTCCAGGTTACGAGCAGGTTGCCAACTGACAAGGAGCAGCTTTGCTGGCAGGCAAGCTCTCCCATAGCCGCCCTGGAGCATGAAAAGGTGTATTGAGCAAGGTGGACTGCTGGCTGCAGGCTGGCACGCCAGCTCCCACCTTGCTGTACAGGCTGCCAGCTGCTGAGGAGGGAAGAGACACCACCTGTAACGGAGCGCTGTGCCTCACCCATCCAGGTGGGAAGGGGCAGAATTGCTACACTATAACTTAGAAATACAGGCGCTGCTTTTTTTTTTTTTTATCGTTCTTTTCTCTTCTTCCCATCTCTTCCAATTTAATCCATAATAAAATTCCCATTGATTTCACAGGCTCAGGCTTTGTTGATGAAAGGGAAGGTGGGAAATTGTGTTTGAATTTGAGCTTGCCCCTGTTAGAGCTGGTCTTGCTTGGAGAAGCTCTGGTCTTGGTGAATTTTTCAGCCTTGGCTGGGGGAGAGGGTGGATATCCTCAGCTTGTCTGCCTTTCTTCACTTGGAGAGGAGAGGCTGATCAGAGCTGCTGCAGGGATCATGCTGAGCTCTCCTCTCACATGGCTGCATAGGAAAGAAGCTCTTGATACTGTTTGCGAAGAAAGGAGGAGCAACCATAGAGAAATTTCAGAAGCTCAGGGCTTATGTGCTAGTGTGCACACAACAATGATGCCGTTGGGAGACTTGCCAAGGTTAGTTTTTTTAACAGTAAGCTGGAGATGAGTACCAGGAGTTCAAAAACCAGGTGATTAGCCTACATAATACTTGTCTAAAAAGAAATATATATGATTGTTCCTTCTTGTTGCCTTTCTGAGGTTGGCAGCGCTACCACTCTGATGCAAGAGCTTCTAAGAAGGATGAGCAGTGTGTCTAAATTCAAAACCCCAGCTTGCAGGAATTGGAAGTAGATTTCCGAAGTCTGTTGGGGTAGCAAAGGCAAAACTATGGGAAGGAGAAAGCTGGGGCAGTGGGGTTGCTGGAAAGAGTAGCAGATCTGTTTTTTACCTAATTACTGAGATTATGATATTTTATCAGAACTGGAAAAACTTCTGAACCTGCTGTTGAGCACTTTGTTAAAGCAGTGACATTTTAACAATCTTGAGATTGCTTTCCTGTTGGCTCTTTGCTAAGAGGTAGGCAGTGCCTATTTGTGGGGCAGAGAAGGATGGCTGTGTTCATGTGGGCTTTTCAGGCTACTTAAATAGAGATTTCTACTGTATTTTAATTTGTGTTCATTCTCTTAATTCAGCAGGTTTCAATCTGCTGCTTTTTAAAGCTGGTGACAAATTTTCTATTAGTAATGGTAAGGGAACAGGCCTGGTAAGTCTTTCTTGGGGACAGACAATACCTCACACACACGCATCTTGGCATTGGGACCCATGTCCAGCTGAGTGACCTGATATACAGGCCTGTACGTTTAGCTTCACGATCGGCTCTACCCAGCTCATCTCATCAGGGGTGGGCACGGGCAAGGCCTTAGAGCTGCGGGGGAACCAGGGAAGTGCCTGGCAGGAAGGTCTGGTAGGCACACGGGGGAATCGGGGTGATGCATTCCTGGGGGGCTGCCCAGCATTGCAACTTGTCTCCAGCCTGGCCAGCTCCTGCTACATACATCGTGTCCTTTGCTCTGTGACAAATGCCGTGTCAGGTTGCACGAGCGATATGGTAGTCTGCTATGTTAGGACTGCGCTGCTGGTGTAATGCACTGCTTAGTCTGTCTCAATGGAGGTTTGTGCTCAAGAAAGGTTTGGACATTCCCAGCCAAGGAGTAATCACAGAACTTGCCAGTGCAGATGGCACTGAGGAATCAGAACATAAGCTTCTCCTTCCAACATTGTTATTAATATACTTTGTGACTCCAGGCAAGCCATCTCTTCTCCATGCCTCAGCTTCCCCACTTGTGAAATAGCTGCAGTAGTGATCGCACCCCTCTGTACATGAATATTTATGCAAGCATGCCGCCAAATATTTTAAATTGGCTCCCCTTTGTTGCCATAAATGGGGAGCCTTAGAAGCCTAACTTCAGATAGGGATTTGTTGGTCGATGAAAACCTGTTGATATTTAGCCGTGGAGCTGACACTGTTACAGAGCTAATGGGAAGGACAGCAGATGACTTTCTGTTTCCAGAGAAGTTAAACATTTACTGTTCTTTGGAGCCACAGGACAAATGTTCAGCGGGAAGGAGGTAGACCATATCGCACTCTATGAGACAGCCTCCTACCTATCCTGTGTTTTAGAGCTCCATTTCTCTGTCAGGTTTTGGGGTTTTTTGTTTGTGTTTTATTATCAGAGAACTGTTTAGTCATATGGGCACCTCCTGGACTTGACATTTAAGCGTTCTTTTAATAAAAGAATAGCACACAAATATAGTGCAAAGATTTCTCGTTAATCACTTGATTTATAAAGTGTTGCAGCATTTAGCAATGTTATGTCCAAATGCCTATATAAATCTCGGGTATCAAGAGTTTGATGTCTTTCATCCTTTTCAGAAGGCATCAGAGAATCAGATAATGGTGTGGGAGAGTTCCCACACATAATACTGGTTATTACAATCATAGGCTCATAGGATGGTTAGAGTTGGAAGGGACCTTAAAGATCACCTAGTTCCAACCCCCCTGCCCTGGGCAGGGACACCTCCCACTAGAGCAGGCTGCTCAAAGCCCCATCCAGCCTGGCCTTGAACACTTCCAGGGATGGGCATCCACAGCTTCCCTGGGCAGCCTGTTCCAGTGTCTCACCACCCTCACAGTAAAGAATTTCAGTGCTGTGCATTATGAACTTAGAAAGCTTCAACCTTGTATTCAATAAAAGTTATGCTATGTGTTTAAATTCTGAGATTTCGTGCATCGCTGTACATCAAACACACGCCAATAGCCAAAAAATAGTTAGACTTGTCCATTGTAGCACTTGCATGAACATAAGACTTCTTCTGTGACGTTATGACAAAAGTCCAGCTGAAAAATGATGATGGCCTTTTAATCATAAATGATTTTATGGCTTCTATCTTTATTGGTGATTACATTATTTGTTGACAACTCAGTGTGTCATAACACAAATCGCTGGTTTGTGAGTTGTACGGGGCTATTGTACCTACAGTAGAACATTCTTTGGAAAAGAGAGAGTGTGTGTGTGTGTGTTAAGAGTAAAGGGGTTTGTAGCTGGTTACTGCACAAGTGCTCTGCTCTTTTTTTTCTGTTTATTAAAAGGGCTACAAATGGAACCAATTAAAAAAAAACACATAAGTTTTAAAATGATAAGTTGTGTCTCTACTTGTTCATAGGATTAAGTTTGGCAACTATTTTTTGGAATGGTGGAAAACATACAGTAATAGATTGAGAGTTCTCTGTCAGTCAGTTGTGGTTTGTGAGACAGCAGGCCACTGTGAGACAGCGAATCTCTTGTGCAGCGTTTAGTAAAGTACACTACGGTTCTACTTACACGTTGTGAACAACTTAAGAAAAGAAACATTCTCCAAGTCATAAAATAGAATCTTTGATTTTATTTGAATTTACAAAAGTCCCCTTTCTTATAATAATACAAAATGGACTGTTTTTTAAATGCTGAATATAGCCATATTAGTCTGAGCTTCTTTTTGGGCTTCTTTACTCACAATGTTGATACCCACTGTAAATTTTAAATTGGTTTGTCTCTGTCAGACTGAAACTAAAGCTAGCTAAAGACCTTGCTGTCCTGAAAAGAGTGTATTTTCATTGTTATTGCAATGAAGTTAATTACAACTCAATTTACTATTTCAGCCATACAAGCTGCATTTTTTTCTGTGGGTAAAAAAATGCTTTGTTCCCAAGTAATTCTGAAATAGGAGGAAAACAGTAACATCCTTTCTGGACCCCACATCTTTGAAAAGCTAACAAAGGAGAAAGAACCCCTGAGGTAGTGCATGGCAGTGAAGTGATGAATTGCACTGTTCAATCATTGACTTGAACAACTTGACAATACCATCCATAACCTGTGATTTCTCCCTGTCTAACAGTCCCTGAGCGTTACTCGCAGAATTCGAAAAAATACACGTATGCTGGAAAAATACAAAGTGAGCACTTACTCCGAGCTGCAAGCACTTTTGGCCAAAAGGATTTATCTGTGCAAACACCTAAAGAGATGGAGAGAATATCAGAAAAGTAGATCTGATTAGTCATACCCAGTGGGAGAAGGACTGCAGCTGTGAAGTATTCTGCCCTAAACTTAGAAGTAGACAGCTCGATTGTATTTAGCTGCTGCTGGCTAATACATTCAGACAGTGCGAACTCTCACGCTCTTCTGAAGACAAGGGTGGGTACCAGAACGTGCTTAATTGCAAACGCTTTGTAGATCTGCAGCTGTGGTCAGATAGTGTTTAAATGCTGACCCTCACTCTCAGATGTAAGGACACGCAGAATTATGCCTGAGCTGCCGTTCTCCACCCAGACTTTGGATGTGAAGGAAGTTTCTGGGCTAAGATGCTATCCAAGAATTTTCCTACTTGTATAGCTTTTAGAATGGGATTATTATTTTTTTTTTTCAGAAAGGATAAACCAGAATTTTTTGTAGCAGTTAGGAGAAACTTATCTAAACTCTACCTATGTCACAAAGCTCTAAGATCACAGAATCACAGAGTCACAGGGTTGGAAGGGACCTCTGGAGATCATCTAGTCCAACCCCCCTGCCAGAGCAGGGCCACCTTAGAGCAGGTTGCACAGGAACCCATCCAGGTGGGTTTTGAATGTCTCCAGAGACGGAGACTCCACCACCTCCCTGGGCAGCCTGTTCCAGTGCTTTGCCACCCTCAAAGAAGTTCCTCCTCGTGTTTAGGTGGAACTTCCTGTGCTCAAGTTTGTGCCCATTACCTCTTGTCCTGTCACTGGACACCACTGAAAAGAGCCTGGCCCCATCCTCCTGACACCCACCCTTCAAGTATTTATAAGTGTTGATTAGGTCCCCCCTCAGACGTCTCTTTTCTAGACTAAAGAGACCCAATTCCCTCAGTCTATCTTCATAAGAGAGGTGTTCCAGTCCCCTCATCATCTTTGTAGCCCTTGGCTGCACCCTCTCCAGCAGTTGTCAGCTTTGAAAAGATGTCAGCTTTGAAAAAAGAGGAGGCCAGAACAGGTTTGGCTCCGGGAACTGAAGAGCTGATTCCGTGTTTAGCTGTCTGACCACAAACTTGGTTGACTTAATGAACCCCAGCGACTACTCACTGTCCATTAAAATTGAAAGAAAAGTACAATGAAAAGGCAGAATGTTACATCTGTAGCGATGCAGGAGTAATGGCTCTCTGGTGGATTTTAGGATATTTTGGTTATGAGCAAGAGGAGTAGATTGCTCTCAGATGCCATAGGGGCATGCATGCAGGCAGCAGTTCTGGCCAGTACCAGTTTTGGAAGATCAGACGATGTAGGTTGAGGGTGGAATCACCTCTGTGCCAGGATCCTACTTCTCCTGGAAGCACAAACTGCTTAGACCTAAGTAAATAGAATCTGTTGTGCCAGAGGAATATAAAGTGCTTTGTGTGGGGTCAGGCAGCACCTCGCCGAGCAGTTGTTTTAGAGATTTTTGCGGGGCACAGACCGCATCCTGAGATCTGCATATAGCCCACAATCTGTGCAACTTAAAATTTAGCTTAAAAGAAGAAGGTTCCCAGCCCCACTGATTACAAAGGTAACGGACAGCCTGTGGCTTGTTGCACTGACGTCTGATCTGCAAAATGCTAAAAATTGTTACTTTCCTGCACAGCTGTAGAATGCAGAAAACACAGTAGAAACTGAGTAAATCCTATCAACGTTTTCTTTTAGAATGAGGTTCAGCTGGGAAAGCTGTAGCCCTTTCTGTCTTTTGTACGTTTGTTTGTTAGAAAATGATCTGATCCTGAAAACGGGCATTTCTTGTGCAAATGCCTTCTCAACAGAAAATACAGCGCTGTACAATGGCACCGTAGTGCACACTGAATAAATCATACAGGGAAACGACAGCTTTGCCTTTCTACGTCACTTATTAAAATTGGTTCCTTCAGGCTTGGGAGCATGATTGGAAAGAAGAGCAATAGCAAAGCTATCTCTCTCCCTCTAGTGCCTACAGAGCCAGACTTTTCAGTGTGACAGCTCAGAGGAAGACTGAAAGAGATGCAAAAAGAAATATGGTCTCTTTCTGCAATGTATTTAGGACAAGAAAAAGCTGATTCACAGGTAATTTTAAGCAGCCTTCAGAATGCGGTATAACACCGTATTAACTCACTTGTATTTAATCCTTGAATTCTGGTATTTTTAGAAGCCATCATGCAATTCAGCAGTACTTTCAGCTCGTATCTCCTTTGTAATGGATGACACCGCTCTATTTCTCGTTTTAATTTAGAATTAGCTTTCTGACAATAAGTCTTGCTCACACACAAAAGTTGTACTGATTTAACTAAATTAATTTAGAAATGGAATTAGTTAAACATGCACTCTCTTCCTTCTCCTCCTCCGAACGTGGCCTTCTTAATTTGACTAAAGAGTGCCCTTTGTCACAATTTAGGTCAGAACTGGTAAAGGCCTCCCTTCACCATTTGCCCCTGTCTCATCCTCAGCAACACGATGAGAGTTTGGTCTAGTTGAACCTCTTGCAGTCTGAAACTGTAGGAGGGTAAAGTCACCTTCATAGATTTAGGGCTCTTTGCCGGAGGGCTACCTCCCTTGACCACTTTCGTAGTGCAAGTACCCCCGAAGTACTGGATTGCAGTAAATTGGATGGATGGAATCTGAGGCTTTTGAAGACAGCGCCTCTTCCTTCAGTGGCTTATTATTTTTTGATCATGTGGGAACTCAGGGTACAGCGGTATCAAGTGTAAACAGGCCTATTTTGTCTGCATCTGGTTTTATCTTGATCCAGTATCTGCCAGCCAGGAGGCTTAAGTTAGCTTTGGGCTGCCTCTAATGAACTGCAAATGAAAACAAAGTCCTCTAAACCATGGTTTCTCCCTGTTATTGCACATTATCTAATCAGGGCTCTCCGGAACAGGCCTTTGGAAACCTGTACTCTGCACAAGCATACGAACTCGATTTATCAGCTACTTTGTGTTAAGGCTGCTCTGGAGCAGGGAAAAACTTACAGAGGTCTTTTTGATTTATTTTTTTTCTAAGTGTATAATGTGCTTACTTACAGAGACATGCACAAAAACCCCTCTTGCTCTCTTTAGTGTCTCGTAGACCACTGGTCAGTGGTACAGTGCGTAACATACCAGCAGTACAGCAGGAAATAAGAATTTATAACAAGGGACAATAAAGCACCAGTGAACATTTTCTGGAGGAAAACAAGGAATGCAAACCAAAACCAATTCCGCTTCCTTTGGCTCGCTAGAATGTAGGTAAAAAGAAAACTGACATTTCTAGGAATGAGTTTGTGTACACGGGAAAGCTGCTGGGAAATCAATGAACATATGTGCTTAAAACACGATTATTCTGCACCTTTCCCTGCGTAGATCCTTTCATTCCGTAGAAGGAGTGTCCTTTTGCAGTTTAACTTAATCTGTTTCCAAAAGGTGAAAGAAAAGAGAGCACATGGTCCTTTAGTGCAGAATATCTGCCGCAGAATAGCTGGTCAGACACATTTCTCTATGCAAAGAAGTTCTAGCTTAATTGCAGTTAATCCATTCAGAAAAGAGCAACAAATCTCTATGCATAAGAGGCGTTTATCAGTCTAAAATGTGACAAGAAAACAATGAAGACTTCCCCAGAGAGTGCTTAGTCTGAGCCCTCACATGGAGCTCTCTCTTCGTTTTACCCCAAAGTTTGTCTGTTTAAAGAGATTCACAACTTACGTCTGTATTATATCACTGCTTTGTTTGTAACATTACATTACATGAGGAAATTGTTCCTAGGACTTCACTGTGCTGGTAAATTGTATACCCACCTCTTGGAGAGGAAAGCCAAAGGACGAGTGAATGACACAGCAAGTGTTTATCAGTTGTAAGTGTTTTACATGGGTGCCTGAGTATGGGAGAACTTGGACTCTTCATGTGCTCTGAGCTGTGTCTAATCGTGATGCCCAAAGGAGCTGATGTGAATAGAGCTCTTGTGCACACGCACAGATACAGGTGATAGAGGCGTGTGTCTGTGTACACAGCACACGGCAGCAGGGAGGGCTGAACCAGACCATTATTCGCTCCTATGAAAAGTCGTAATTCACAATATTTAGAAAGTGCAGGAGAAGTAGCAAAGAGCACTGAAGGTGGGGGCTGTCATCCTTCCTGCACCCCCGCCCCTCCCCCAAAGTCAAAAAGCCTGTCTTCTAGCGCAGAACAATTTCATTCAGTGGTGGGTTTGGTCCTTCCCTTCAGAGCTCCGTTTCATTTTCAAACACTAAACTCTCAAACTGTCTTGCAGTGATTAACTCCCCTGAGCAGAGCAACCTGTAAATGGTGTTTCTCCCATCTGAATCCAGCGTCTCAGTATGTCAGAAGGCCTTCCCTGCTCTCCTAATTTTTTAAGGAGTCATCTGAGCCCTTTCTCTCAAGGACTGCCAATCTTCTACAACCCACAAACAACTGTTCTTAAAATGGGTCCATCTCCGAACAGATGTGGTTTGCCTTAACACGCGTGGTGATGCAACAGGAAACCAACTTGCTACAGAACCAGACTGACTATTTACTGTAGTCCTGGACCATGGGTAGAAACTTGTGACAAAAATATGTTAGTCATAGGCAAAAGGGAGAAAGTTAGAGAAATGAAGAAACTGGAGGAAGCCAGACTGCTTTTAAATCGAGGCAGGAGAAACGTGATCCTTAACTTGTCACGACTGATGGGAATGAGAGCCAACTAGGATACTGATTAGGCGACTGGAGGACTCTGGCTTAAGCCGTCTTACAAAAAGGTGCTTTTTATTGAACCTATTGCTAGGGCAGGCACCTACCACTTTAATATCTCTAGTTCAGACTATATTTTTCTGTATGTACTCTGAATGTAAAAAGTTATAATGAAGGTAGGAAATGAATGTATTTCTGCTTAACTCATGGAAATAGTTAAGAGAGGCTGAGACCCTCACTGAAATAAAGTATCTTCCACAAATTTTGTAATCAGTATAGAGATTACATTTTGAGGGACTCAAAGTTCTCCACTTAGTATGTAATCTTGCACCCTTTGGAGTGTGCACTCTGCATGTGCTCCCATCACAGCCTGAGCATCAAGGGCCGGGGCAGAGAATGTAATTTCTTACTGTCATGGGAGGAGAAATGACAAAAACATTTCCAGTACATTGCTAGAAGAATACTGAGATGCCGCATGTACATTCAAAAATTACTCTTCTAAACAGAGAGAGGGCCTGCAATTTCTGTAATTGCTGGTTCGGTGTTCGTGTCCACAGATCAAAAGAAAGTGAGCTCTCCTCCCTTTAGGTGAAGGAGGATGGTCGTATCAGTAGGGACAAACTACCCATCCACTATGAAATATACGGGGAGAAGTCCTCTTTGTTTTGGAAGAACAATGGGAATTGGTTGTACTATTACCCAAAAAGTCTTGCTTTAGGCTCTTCTTTTTCTTTCTTTGTATAATCTGTACTTTACAGATTTACGGAGTATAAGATATCTCCTCTGGCCTTCTATATATCACAGACCCTTCAGTTTCACTGACCTAACCCTGTCATAACATGTTCAGTGAAGTATACCTTCTCTTTGATAAAGCGGATGTTGAAGAAAGTGTCCAGTCTTGGTCTGAAGATATCAAAAGATGGAGCATCCAAGCTTTCATTTCAGAGAGGAATCACTTTCACAGTATGACAGCTGTGCTGCTCTTAGCTCCGCTTATGTGTCCCTCCACTGGACTCCGTAACGGGGCAGGTCATGGTTGATACTTAATGGTTTTCAGTGTTTCACATATTTGCTGTAACATCCGGAGAGACAGATTTTCCTAGAGGTACAGAGCATGAAGGGGGTCTCTATAAGACTCTTGTGCTGTGAATTGTGGTAGAACATGCCAGCTGAGCATAGAAGGGAAAGAAAATGAAATATAAATTCATTACTGCATAGCTAGAACAGTGAGTATAAATTCCCCCTATTTCCAGGCATCTATATTATATTCCCAACTAGGGATACCATTAGTGAAGACAGAACTCTTGATCACTTTCTGCTGTGAAAAGGGTTGATCCTCCTTGCTCTTCACACTCCCTCCTACGTGATCCTGACTCACCCTTGGGCTGACTTTCATATTCACTGAGCTGATCCAGCTCATTAATCTATAGAAAACTGTCCTTTTTTTACTTCTCTGAATTTATTTTCTGCCAGTTCAGTGAGCTGAATCAGCTCAGCAAGGGGTCAAGTGAGTGTCAAAAGTGCTGTAAGGAAGCATGGGTGGGCAACATAGAGGTGAAATTAGGGGAAGGAAGTGGAAAAAGCTTGCAAGGTGAAGGAACAAGACTGCTTCTTTCAATGACAGAAAGCCTTAAAATCAGCTAATCTTACCTCGTCTGATCACATCTTTAGGAAGGTAAGTTTCTTAATGTTCCTGTGGAGTCAATGTAGAAAAGGGATTTTCTTTAGAGGGAGGTTAAAAAGGAAATAAAGGGAAGTAATCTAGTTTAGACACATAGGTTAGGCACTGTAAATATTCCTGTTCTTTACTGCAAAGACCCCTATGGGTTAAAGCTTTAAAACACAGTTAATGACTAAATGCTGTTAAAACCAAAATAATGATCTTTAAATGCAACAGCAGTCTTCTCAGACTTCTAAAAGGCCTCAAGTATAATCAGAAAGACCACGTACATCCTTAGAGCAGAGCATGAGTAGCAGGTAAATCAGCTGCGTGAAGTCAGTGTCAAGCAAAGGTTGGTGAAGCTGATGGCACTTGGAATTTGCTCAGGCTCTGCCTGAGGAGAAAATCAGGAACGATCGTCCAGCATACAATCAAAAATCAGCGAATGATCCTTGTTTTCAGCAGAGTACTTTCCCCTGCCATTCCCCTCATGCTGCCAGCTCTCTCCCTAATTTTGTTCCTCTCTTGCTCTTTTCACTTCCGCCATTATTTGTAAAACTACTACTGAAAATGACCTACATAAATAAATAAATTGGATGAATAAATTATGAGGGAGAGAACGAATGTGTGAGCGTGTGTAGGTGGATGACACAGAGAACCAGGTTGGTGGGAGCCACAGGAGCTATCAGTTCATTTGCTGTCAGCGGCAGAGCCCTAGGGAGGGTAAGGGCATTAAGTACCTGATTGTGCAAGGTGCCGAGTGCCTTCATCTTCTGTCATTTTTGGAGATCATTGAAAGCATTTCCATAACTTGCCAGCAGAGGCTTCAGGGAAGGAAGAAGAGGGCAGCAGCCTAAACCTGTGATTTTTAGCCTTTTTTTTTTTTTTTCAATTTATTTTGCAGATCCCTAAGGATTTCTCCCCTGTAACGAATCTTTTCATAATTACCTTTCGTGGAGCCTTTTAAAATAATCAATGGACCCTCAGGGGCCTCTGCAACTGAATTACTGGCTCTCAGATAATGCAATGCAAGAGCAAGGCTGGAAGGGTAATATCAGAGTTGATACTGGTTGTATCCTCTCAGGTACAACCTCTTCTCCATGGAAGACACTAGCCATTATGTTAATCAAATAGCTGAGTCCCTGGCCCCTTGCCGTGCCACCGAATCCTGGGACATTTTCAGTACGAGAGTATAAGGTGAGCTCCGCAGTGCAGAAGGCATGCAATGCTCCCTTGAGATTTGCCACATTTTGCCCCAGAGATGAAAGGTGCCCATTGTGCTGTGTTGTAGAGCCACGCGTGCTGACGGTATTTGCCCTTCAGGATGGGGCAGATACAGCTGGAATTCAACTGGTTGCAGAAAGACATTTGCGTTACTAAATGAATAAATACAGAAAAAAAAATATTTAATTATCAGTGGCATTTGTAGTAAGCACTTACTAATCCTGATACTGCAGCAGTCTGTTCTTCTTTTTCTGAAGTAGTTCAAATCTTCGGTATTTCCAGAGTATAAGATTGTATTATTGTACCTGGTAGATAGAGCAGCTTTTAAAAATAAGTTTGGAGATGTGTGTCCATTGTATGCACACAATTTCCTCTCACCTTTTCTAAGTATGTGGATCTATGTCACTCTTCGAAGGAGTCTAGGAAACCCTCACAAATGATAAATAATAGGGCTAGAGCTAAATACATTGTCTGGAATTTTCCTTCAAAACAAGTGTAGTTTGTTTCTAATGACTTCTAAAAGTGATCCAGTTGTTGCCCTGACACAAGCTTACTCTTTACAGTTGTCCATTGGAGCTGTTGTGGGAGATCCAAATGACACACTGGGCAGCCAGCCTTTAGGTAGACTACTCCCCAGGAGAGCACTGGAAAGGAAAATAGAATTTTTCCATTTTTTGCAGTATTCAGCGTAGCAGAAGAGGAGAGAACAGGATATAAGGGATGAGGTATTGTTGGTTGCAGGCTATGCCTTTGAGAAGATGTGATATTCTGAACCAATTTTCACTTTAAAGTTGGCAATTGTATATGCAGGAATATCGGATTACAATAATAAAGTCTGGAAATCCCAAATACACTTACCTCACACTCTGGTCAAGTGCAAATCCCTCAGATGGTAAGAAAGGGGCATAGTCTGCCTATCAGTCACAGGTAGAATAGGTCTCTACAGATTGCTGTACAGTGATTGCTCTTAATCAACCCTTTATTAATCTGCAAGATGCTGTTAACATATAAAGTAGGTCAGGTAGTCATCTGACTGTTATTGACAGCCAGTCTGGCGACCGAGGCTAGAGTTTGTTGCAGGGGTGTGTGTTAAGTCCAAGGTTACCTAAGTTAATGCAAGAAGAAAGAGAGAACTGAAAGGAAAAGCTGGGCAGTTGCACCAGCAACCTCATAAACATGAATCCAGGAGCCTCACGAATGACTTGTGAACGTCACTGCCAAGTCAAAGGACAACACCCTCCACTCCTGCAGAAAATACCGCTTCCTGTAGGACCCGATTGCTCAGCGTCCCGCATGGGCTTGCTTTCTGCCAGGGTGACCGGAGGGGCTGTGCAGCAGCACGGCCAGCCCTACCGAGTGGTTTGGAGCCTGTGACCCTGGACTGCAGCTGGTACTGATGCAGGAGCTGTGCTCCTTGCTGCCCTGGCACATCCTGGTATCTTTCCTTGCCTTGGACATCTTCTCTTCATCCTCATAGCATAATGGTTTGAAGCAATGGAAGAGGAAGTGAGTCTTGGTTGGAAGCTGATATGGAAAGCAGTAAAAATGCTGCCCTGTTAGAGATTACGCGCATTGTCTTCAATTTGATCGCTTCTTCAGGTTTCTGAAAACAGTAGAAATAATAGAAGTATTTACATGACACAGAGCCCTGCATCCCATTTTCAGAAAGAACCGGGCCGTACAAGTACTTATGGCCTCACTGACAGTGGGCCAGATCTTACAGAATATTTAGGGGGGAAACCAAACTCCATACTTAGTGGGATTTCTAGAAGGATTGACATTGATTTAAGAGTAGGTGCCTAACGGTGTTAGTATTTTTATAAATCTACCAGGTGTGCATTTGTATGTGTAGATGTCTAGATATTTATTTTTGCATGGCACTTAGTAACTCTGAAAATAAGACTTACTGTCTAGTTTCAGTCCAGAAGCCTGTACAGTCATGTAAATGTGGCAGTGCCTCTCAGCAGGGGTTATTAAGTCTGGCACCACATGGAGCTAACTCAGACGTATGACTTCTCAACAAGAACTGCACTTGGATGCTTTTAAAAATACTGCCTTATTCAGGTACAACAACAGAAGTGGAGTTGGAACACCACCCTGTCAGTGCCCTCCGCTCCTTCAGGTAAGAATTATCTTCATGTCGCTGTGTTAAATACAGCATCTGTGAGAAACAATAGAGGCAACTGCTCTGCAGTCTCTTCCAGGTATATAATGTTGAGCTTCCTTGTGTGTTTCTCAATTCCTGAATCTAAAAGAAAAAAACCTATTAAAAAAGATTAAAAGAATCAGAGATAGCATGTTATTTACGCACCTGCTTAAAGTTAAATAATTCACACTGCCTCAGCCACCTTGCCTGATAATCAGGACAGCTTCTCCCTTTCACCTCCACTCTCTCCATCAGTGCTGCAATCCACTACCCAGAGCACCATCCTGAATACAGATTTGCTTTTTCCTGCTAGTCTTATTTCCTTTAAGGCATTTTTTTCCCTCTTGTGGATTGACAGGCTTATCAACACCAGCTAAGATTCATTTAATATGCCTAACATAAGCCAAACGGTATCCTGTCCTGTCTCTCTGTATTCTTTTATTGGAAAAGAATTGTTTTTAGCTGCAATTTATTTCACTATCTGCTTAAATATTTAGCAAATGCAATAATTTGGTAGTCAGGCATTGCTGTAATCTATTTTGAATTTTAATTCCATGAGCCAATTCCTCGCCTGCCCAGTTGGATTTTTGTTTTGTTGTTCCTCCTGGCTATCAGCAGACGATATCCCCAGGAAGCAGAACACAGCAGCACCTGGGGCTGGATGCTGCACTCGTGTGCGTGCGGCTCCGGCAGGGATGTGGAGGGGGATCGGCACATAACAGGCCTGCAGAATCAATCCCAGATGACAAATATGGAGATCAGTATCACACAGCAAGGCTTTGAATTTTCATTTTTCATTCATTAAAAAACAGTCAGAAAGAAAGAAGCTCCATTCTCTTCCTCCTAAGTGCTGTCATGCTTACCTGTATGTGTGCACATACACTGCTGCGGTTATAGTTAATATCAGGGGATGTAACAGCACGGTAAGGAGAGAACCGTACCAAGTTTACCTGGATTATAGAGTATATTTTTATGGATCCTGTTGCAGAAGGATCATTCCTATTTTTTTTAGGTTTTAGTATCTGACAAAAAATTATTTCTTCTCCTTTCTCTGGCCATTTTAAAATCTCCTCTGACATTAGGCAAAATGCTTCCCTTACCAGTCCCCACAGGTATAGTCCCAGTTTGTTGCAGATTATCTGATGGCTGTCCTGGCTTTTCCCTAAATCATGACAAACTGTTATTCTGAATGTGCTTATCTATGTGTAGGAGTACTCTCCCAGGCTACCACAACCTTCCTATGGGCAAAACTCGGTGGAGCAGCTGGACGTCGGGCAGCAGCATGCACAGGCGCTTTAGCATCATCCCTTTAATCTGAGGTTACAGGCCACTTCCAAGTGCTGGTGGACAGAGTGCAGGCAAGACTGTCAAAGGTGCCAGCTGAATGCAGAGCAGTCACATGCATATCACCTCTTGGTGATAACAAGAGAGGAAAAAATGCCTTTACTCACTGTAAAGACCATGGCAAGGCATGCCCAGCTCACCCACAGTCCTGAAATCAAAAGGAGAAAAGGAAAGATTTGCATTTCTTTCCCCTTCTTGCTGTTTATAAAGCCGTCTCTAGCACACTCCAGGGCTCCATGTTCCATTTCTGATAGAGGCGCAAAAGCCTGCGAAGGGTAACTTTGTCCAGCTTCCAATCTAATGCAAGATGGTGCCTGGGACATCCTGGTTTTTATGCCTTTGATACTGGCACATCAGGCTGTGTGACATCAGAGGATATCCTGCCTGCAGCTTCCCAGAGTTACCAGGAAAGCTTTGTGGAAGAATGTGTCTTTTTTACAGAGTGTGTCACCGATAGACAGCAGTGACACTATCACTCTTAGGGAAGTGACGGTGTTCCTAACTCAACAGCACATTCGCCTTGGTGCATGTGTTCTGACTTTAAAGTTAAAAAACACTTCTAAGAGAAATTCTCTCAGTGTATAACTGATATTGGCACATCAGGGACACAATTAACATTCTGCTCGTGTGGAAAGGAAATGTTAAAAAAAATCCCTTCAACTCATTCCTAGTATTTTTTATTTATCATTCACCAAATGAATACTTTTTAAATTTTAATACTTGCCTAAGTGATGTATGGGGTTTAGATTGCTTTTAAAGCTTTTATTTTCATGTCTCTGGTTAGCATATCTTTTCATTCTGGTGGACTATGCCCAAATTTAATGGGTGTCACCTGGGATGATGGAGGCATTATCAGTATGTATACATGTATGTACCTCATTCACAAAAGCAGCAATCTCAGCTCTTAGGGACTGACTTTTCTCTGCTATTAGTCAAATGGCTAGGGCAAGTCCCCACAAAAGATAAGTCTCTTAGAGCAGTCCTTGAATATTCAGAGTTACAGAGCAGCATTCACCTTCTTTGGCAAAAGTGGTCTCTGATCTTCAGAAGAGCGTGTGGAAGTGCATACAGGGCAAAAAAAGCAATGAGCAATTGTAGTCCTTTTGGTTTGCAGGCAGATACTTGTTCCTGTAAAAATAATATCCTCACGGTATGGGGAATCTGTCCCAGGAATATTAGAACAGGCAAATCCTTGAGCTGTATAGATTGCTGGAGGCAGGGAAATGTTGCGAATATACTTGCCCTCTTTTTCTAAACTTTTCTAGGCATCCAGGTTTGGCTGTTATTGGCGAAAGGGCTAGGTAAACCATAGGTCTTACTCAGTGGGATATTTATTATGAGAAGTGGTTAGTGCCTGAAAGAACCAGGTGATCAGGAAACCATTTTTTTTCATGTGATTTTGCATCTCCATTAGCTTCAACTGAGATGATAGGTCTCAGATCAGAATCAAGCCAACAGCTGAGAAGTGTTTTGTCAGCACAAGCAAGTATTTTGTGTGCCTTTTTCAAGTTGTATGACTCTAGTGAATAGCCTCCATAATCTATTTCACCGTTAAGAAGCAAGTACAAGCCACGTACTGTGGCTTACATGCTCTATCGTGGTTAAAGGGTGGCAGACGGAGATGAAAGTTGATTAAGCAACCAATTAGGAGAAGGTGCTTGTCAGATAACAAAGAGAAATAACTCATGCAATGTCCCCTTTCCCCATCCAGTCACTATATGAATCACCTCACCTGTGTCCAATGAAAGGTCCATTCAGTTTCTCAGTTCTTGGATGACTTCAGTTTAAAAGCACTGCAGGATCTGGACATTATTTAGTGTGAAGAGTCCTACAAGCTGTTATTCAGTTTTAGCATGCGACTACAGTACAATTCTATTAGAATTTTGTCTCAAATAGGCTTAGTGTGATAAACATACATTTTGACTAGCTTTCACTCACTGCCAACACAGATTTTGCTCTTCCAAACTCATTTGGTGCTCTCTTTTGCTCTGACTTGTTACTTTTAATTATTTGCTTTAGAAATGAAGAGTGAGGAAACCACATTTTTGTTAGAGGGAGAAGTTCAGGCTCATTTTAAAAGCACCAAAGAATTGGAGTTAATAAAATACTACTCTTCATGATATCAGCTGCAATCCCATCCCAATTAGGCTAAGAGGAGCATTTGCTTTTTTTTATTTTTTTTTTGCTTCTTCTTCATATTTGGGCTGTACTGACCTCTTTCCTGTATCATTCACAAGTTGAAGGGAGTATAAGTGCTGCTCTGGAAAACTTCAACTTGTCAGAAGGGATGCAGTATTGGTACCAGGAAGGCTTCTTTCATCCCATTGCCTGGCTTTTCCATGACTCTTCTCCTGCTCCCAGACCCATCTATTTCCATATTATACGCTTGTTACCAGGGACTGAAAGATTATGGGAAGAAATTCATCCTAGTATGGATTTACTTCAAAGCACATTTCTCTCATTCACATTTTGTCTTGATCTTCTGGTAACTATCATAAGATAAAATCTGACAGCTTGACATTTTGATTGTGTTCCACACAACAGGTTGGGTTAACCTGTGTGGGATTCCAATACATAGCTTATCCAGCTAGTTTATGTGGAAAATAACAACGCTTGTCCTAGCTTGGATTTGAGTTTGAATTAGCTACCTCAGTGTAAGAGTTAACCTCATTTCAAAATGAGTATGTGCTTTCCCCCAATCTGAAGTAGATTGTCTTCCTGCACAGATGTAATATAAGGGAACCTGTATATCTTTCTGCTGTTTCATTTTCCTCCTTTCAATTGTACACTCAAAAAGTAGGGGGTGAATGGAAAAGAGGTGTCCTGGCAGGTCTGAGCACTGCCGTTACCATACCTGCCAAATGAATAAGGAGGCAGTGAGGCTTTTAAAATAAGGTTTTTAGATTCTATACATAGGATCATGCTTGATATTTTAAACTAAAATCCACCTGTTTCTGTGTGCATCTCATACAAGACCGCACACATCCTGGAAAAATCAATTGAAGGCTTTCTGTGTTATGAAACATAGGCACTTTTTAAAAACAAATATTGTACTTAGCTTAAGACTCTGCCTCTCTGTGACTGCCTAACCTAAATCTGTTAAAACTCCTTTACAACTCAGAATTCAACAGCATTAGCAGTTTTGATTGTGCTAAGTTGTTATTGGAAAGGCTTGTGCTGAGTCTGACTTCAAATATAACTAAAGCAACTAGAATGTAGCTCTTCCTATTGATTATTTTGCCTAAATACAAATTAATAAGGATGTAATCCTCCATCTTTATGTAAAAAAATAAATAAAAACATTTGCTTGTTTGGAAGGGCCAGAAGGTAAGTTGTGGTGAATGAAGTGGGAAGAGCACTTTTGCCCGCTGCACTATTGGTTTGAGATCATAGAATCATAGAAGTGTCAGGGTTGGAAGGGACCTTAAAGACCATCCAGTTCCACCCCCCTGCCCTGGGCAGGGACACCTCCCACTAGACCAGGCTGCTCACAGCCCCATCCAGCCTGGCCTTGAACACCTCCAGGGATGAGGCATCCACAGCTTCTCTGGGCAACCTGTTCCAGTATCTCACCACCCTCGACTGATGGTTGAACAAAATCATTGACAGTTTTACCAGAGAGCGTTTGAAGAAGCCCATCAAAATGTCTGCACGCAGGCTGGCCCTGCAGCATAGGAGCAGCACAATGCACTGCCACAAGGGAGATCTGTCTAGGTATTTATACCATGCTCATTGCCATGGTAACAGAAAGCCTTATGAAACATAGACATTACATACAGAAGTGTCTGTGCTTTCCTGCCTCTCTCACACTCACTCTTTCCTTCCCCCCAGCACTGGGGCTTAAAGGATGCGTTTATAGTCAGGAGGCCCAGTGTCAATAGTGTGACTGATTCCCAAAACCTTGGGATTCCTGGGCCAGTGCCCCCTGGTCTGCACCCTTCAGTGCTGGATCCTCCAGCCCTCCACCCATCACAGCTGCTCCTGAGCCCCCTGAGTCTGCCTGGTGATTTCAGTGTATGGTAACGAGCCCCTCAGCAATATCTGAAGGGCAAGCTGTGGAGAAGGATCACCAAGAATTAACTCACAGCGTGTCTCCTGCCTCCCCAGGGATGCGGGACACGGCAGCTGTGGGGCAGGACGCACCGACCTCAGACTTCAGAGATGGGCTATCTGCCAGATGTGTCGAGCCGTTACAAAGGGATGAGTACGAGAGTCATATCCTCACAAAACATGAGTGTAACACTATGCTGCTCTCTGGGCCTTAAAACGGTTTAGAGCATGGATGCGCCCATTTCCACATGGCCAAGCGTGGTTTCCAAATTCCGGACCAGCATGCATCATGGATTTCCCACTTCTTCAGAGAAAACGTTTTCTACTTGAGCAGTTGCATCCCAGAATCATTCACGATGGGTAGTCTTATTTCTGTAGTCATATCTGGCACTGACCATGTGAATTTTAGATAGGTATTTGCACCTCCATACCTCACTGGCATGTCATGAGACTTTTTTTTCATTAATATCACTCCGAAGTGCCTGGGAGCTTATTGAATGAAGCCAATACCAATAAAGTATCCTAACTGACTTTAAAAAGAAATTAGTCCGTTTCTGCTTCTGCCTATAAATGAGATCCACCCCAAGAGTTAGGTAATTGTTAAGCTCTTAACACCTGTCTATGTAATTAGCAAAGCTGAGTTTAACATGATGTTTCGAGTTAATATGCTGATACAATCTAATTTTCTAAAGAAAAAGGCCGACTACAGGTCTTCAGAAGGCAATATTTAGGAATGCTCTGCTTAGTTTTATGGCAGTCTAGCCAAGAACAATGCAGGACCAGGTTTTGGGCATTTTGGAGCAGTTAGAGTCAGTAGTGCTGCAGAAGGAAAGCACACGTTATCTCCCGCTTCCCATGGACTTCTCCATGCTATTGCATATTGCTGTGGTGGGTTTCAAAGAAATATACTTCACTCTCCTTGACCAGATGGAGAGTTTCTGAATGGCAGGTAAATTAAGAATCCAGGAGATTCTGGAATGGGGAATTGAGATGTCTAAAGCCAATGGCAAGGTGCAATTACAGTATATTGTTGTTTTTCTGAATCTGTTAGTGTATTAGTTTAAAAATGGTTGTATTGTTAACATAGTACTTCTTTTGCTGTAGCTACACACTTAAGTAGTCATGATACAACACCAGAAATTGCTACCTAGAGATCTGGTATTTTGTACACAGTATGATTTCTAATTGCTTGAATAATACTGCACAATGGAATAATTTCTTACTCGGTGAGAGTTGTTTCTCACTGCTTGAGATATAATAACCTCTTGGGAAGTCATAGAGCTGCAAACTATAATGATCTACATAGAGCATTTTTTGCTCAGTCTGTGCTCTTAAAATGCTCGGCATTCAGAAAAAAATGAATCAGGAGAAACTGGTAAAGTTAAGTTGCAGCAACTGAATGAGATGGCTCCTTAGAATTATATATAGAACCCTTTTTAGACGCCCACAGTCCCTATATTAAAAACAGTGATTCAGAAAATCAGCCAGCCAGATTCCTGAACCAAAGTATTGTGTGTAGTTTTTGCAGTCCACATTTAAAAAGACGCATTGTTTATAAGAATGAAATGAGCATTACAGGACACTTTTTCAATAAAGCCATTTTGTGGTGTAGTCTCTTTACTTGGATAAGAGCTCTTTTGATGTTGCTATTTTTAACGTACCAGTTAGATTTGTTATATGCATCCATGCATTTATAAAAACAAATATTTCTTCTCAGAAATATATGTGAAACAATTCACCCATAAATGTACATGGTAATATTAAAAACAAAATGAATCGGAGGGAGCCTGGAAAGAGTAGCAAAGTCATATATCCAATGCCTACAGCAAAGAACCTGGAGTTAGGAAGCTATTGTGGTTAAGCCTACCAGGAAGCCAAGTATTTGCCATCCAAACCCAGAATCACCTTTTGCTTTTTGAAAGACACGTACCACACTCACTGAGCCGGACTGAAGGGGCTGACTGCAGCCCAAACTCTGCCGGTCCTCCTTACAGGTGAGGGGCCGCTCGAAACATTTCAGTTTGTCGGTCAAACCACAGTAGGCAAATGTTAGTTAAACTCCCTGGAGGGACAAAGACATCTTTTCACATCAGCTGAGTTGAGGGAAAGTGGAGGTATCTCTGAAATGATACCACCTATTCCCCGGGAACAGGACCTCCCAGGGCGGGCGAAGTGCCTTAAGACCTCGGTGCCAAGGACTCAGCTGGCATCAGGACCTGATAGAGGGGCAACGGCTGCCCTGGCCCCATCCCCCGGCAGGTTTAGGATGCAATCCAGAATAGGAGCTGTAACATTATTTAGAAAGATGCAGCTTTTATGTATAAAGGCATTCCTGCTTCTTACCAAGCAGTTAGACAGGGCAGAGTAAGGAGTCTCCTGCTGCAATACACAGCGAATCCTAATGGACGGGAGCCCTGTCAGGGGAGACCCACCAACCCAGTCCTGAGGGACAGCAGCTGGACTGCAGCTACTCTTTGCACAAGAACCGAGGGGATTGTGTGTCCTTTCCTTTCCCTTCCCTTCCACCTCATTCACAGCAGGGTGAGAGGCTGCCGATCCAGTCCAAGCAGCACTCATGGTGGCTCTGCACATTTTCGTAGGCACTTCAGTAGACTGGAAGCTAAGGCAGTCCCAAATGCAAGCAAACACATTTTGAAAGGTTATGTGCCCCGAAACAACTTTATATTGGTGCATATTGATGAGTCTAGGTCTATTTTTTTTGTAAAGGTCTTAGTGTTACTGACCCACCTGCCTCGGAGCGTGATGACAAACTGCAAAGCTCTGAGCAAACCGATAGCTTGGTACCAGCGGTGGCTACCCCACTTGCCCAGACTGAGAAGACGTTGTGCAGGAGCTGCTGGCCCTGACGGCAGCTGCCTGGAGCAAAGCGAGAATTCCCCAGAGGGACAAATCCTTGCTCAAAACCTGCTCAAAAGCCACAAAAGAGAGGAATTACCTACTGCAGAAACCCTTCTTCTCCACCAGAGAAAACCAGCATATGACCTTGTTGAATACCTTAGCCTAGCCGAGTATTTCATTTTTGTTCTGTATTCTAGGCTCAGTACAGAGCAACACTGACGGTGGCTGTGCATATCATACAGACATGTAAGTAGACTGCAAACTGCGTAACAATTAAAAAAGTCTTTTTGGGCAATTAGGCCTACCTGGTTGGACTGAAGAACTATAACTATTTATTCTCTTCTTGCCTTCTCTGGAGGAGGAGGAACTTTCTAAAATATCAGTCAATGTTTCATCCATTGTTATCTATGTTCTTTCTCTGGACAGGATAAATGGTGAGAAGGGATTTTTTGGATGGAAACTAAGAGTAAATCTAGTACTTCAGAGAAACAACAAGCCTTTGTTTCCCTTCTGGTGTCAGCAAGGAGGAGAGATCTGCCATATAGGATATAACATAACTAAAAGTATCTGTCGTATAGGATGAAAGTAAAGTCAAGAATAAGGTGTTACATTCACAATAGTGGTGTTTGCTGTTTCAGACTAGAAATCAGCATCACACCATCTTCTGAGTTAATGTGGAGATCAGGCTTTGCTGGACACTAATATAAAGGGAGAAACCATAGCACAGGGGCAGTTCCTGGCAGAGTTCCCATAGACGTTAAGGAAAGGCAGAACTCATACAGAAGGAATTTAAAGCAGTCAGTTATATTTTGAGTGTGGCCACTTGTGTACTATTTCTCCAGTGCTTTTCAAAATGAAGCTGCTGCTTGCAGAAAGTGCTGTCTTGCAGGCCTCCATTCCCCTGCAGAAAATCCCCCATCCGTGCATTGGCAAGACAAGGCTTCCTACACAGTCCTCTTCTAGCTCATCTCAGGTCTGTGCTGGAGCAACCTGCTTTTAAAGTAAGCATTAGACCCAGTCAGTGACTGACCTCTCTGCAGCAAACGGAACAGCAGCTTGGACAATTTGGCCCAGTGGAAGTAACTCAGCTAAGATCTGAGATGGTCATCTGTGTATGAACAGTCCAGGGTGGGTTCAGGAGGCACTGGGCTAAGTCCACACTGATGACAAAGACAGGAGGTGGTGAGTTTTATTCTATTTCTGTCACCTGGGGAATTAAAGCCCTTGGAAGTGGCATCAGGAAGAAATGAAATGTCCTCCCTCAGAGAAAGCTGTATTCAAGGAGGAGGAGATTCCCCTAATAAATCTTCCACTTCTCTCTGAGATTGTGTCAACCTGACACAAGTCTGCAATACTTTTCTGTAAAACTCCACGGAACCCAGAGCTAGACAAACAAATAGCACTTCTACAAAATGCATGATGTCCTAGCAAGTGACAATTGTCTCGTTCTTCCTATAGAGAATACATCAGAGGAATCCCGCCTGTGTTTTGATTTGTGGGAAGGATTGCGTTTAAAACTGGGCTCTGACTGTATTAGCTGACCAGTGTGGGGCATTGTGCGGGGTTGTATAATCTGAATGAAAGCCCTTATTGTAATGAGTGCTGCTTATGGCATAGAAAATTGTGAGATTTTCAGGCTGAAGCCTCCTGTTAACACTATCCCAACACTATGCTATTTGTGCAGAGGTTGTGCTGCGTTCCCTTAAGGAGTTTTTGGAAGACAATGCAAATGAAAGATGAGTATGCTGGAAAGGAAAAAAGAAAAGAAAAACTCTGTATGGATTGAAAAAGTAGAGGTATACTGGAAACTCCACCATCTTTTACTCTAGCCTTTCTACAATGCAGGGTTATATCCACCGAGTGTAGCTTTTTTCTTTCTTCTGTTTTATGTTCTTACCCAGCAATTTTGTATTTAATGGTAAGTGCATGAAGAATACTAATGGACACATAAATTAGGACAAAACCCCAAAATTGATAAAGTCCAGTGTAGACAGACTGGAGCATTAAAGAAGAAGCCAGGATACAAGATCAAGAGCTGAGTTGGACTGAAAATGGTTTAAACCTATGTCTGGACTACCAAAATATCTACAGTCACGTTAGATCACTTTTCAGATATTTGGAAGCAATACAAAGTTTCCTCTGTTAGTAAATTACTCCCTTAACTGTCCACTACAGAGTTTCTTTCATTTCCTCCCCTAAACATCTGGCAAGAGATGCTGCAGAAGCCCACAGTCAGCAAGATACGCAAGCAGGGGCCTAACTTTAGTTCATGAGTCATCTCCGTGGCTCCAGTGGGACAGTTCAGGTGGTTAAAGTTAAGCATGTACTTAAGTACTTTGCTGAAACGAAACAAATCTGTGTCAGCGAGAGGTGACTGCCTAGGTGGAGAACTGGTCGGCTGCCTAACAGCCTGTCCTTAACCATTTATAAAAGGGATTAATTTAAAACATAATTAAAAGACACACCTCTGCTGTGAGAGCAGCGATTCTTAAAGACTTTTAGAAAGCAATCTTTAAAAAAGACTTTTAAAAAGGAGCCTTTACAGACCCCAGCAGCGCCCCCCCCAAGTCCCCACTCCCACTATCAAGCTGTTAATTGGAAACACTTTGATCAGGTTCAGCGGAGCAGGGAGTGATGGCTCACCCTTGCCTTACAGGGCTCAGCGAGCCTGCGGGTCATGGGTAGAAAACCTCTGCTCCAGAAGTGGGATACCTGCTCTGTTGCAAAAGCTTTGCTTTTCTGATAATAACAGTTCAGCTACTGACCTATAACTATGTTTCCAGGCAAAAATATCAGTTGATGGGAGTCATTATTCACAAGCAGCCATTTCCTCTGCAGGGGCACAAAAACAGAGTGCTTCCTCTCCACCATCCAAATATTCACTCAGCTTAAAATCCTGTATTTTTCAAAATTCCATTTGGAGCCGTTTTATCCAGGCCAAGGTGAGCACCTCCTCTGAAGCCCTGATCACTACCAGGCCTGTAATTAATTCTGCTCGGGCTGCGGTTCTGTCTCTGCGACACCCCAAGTGTTTGCTTTCCCTCTGGCTCTAGCACTACAAACCCAATCCAGGTAACCGGTGTACGGGTTAGGGGGGCTTTGGGCTTTGCAGCGCTCACTCAGAATGTGTGTCTTGTATTATTATGCCTACAGAGGAGCTGCATGATGCTTCCAAATAACTCTTTTAATAAAACTAGATAGTTATTTTTAACTGAAAGAATGGTTTCAAAACTGTTTTTCAGAGTATCTGTCACCAGTAATTCCTTTCTTTCTGAATATAAAAACCAAAATTTAACTTGTGCCAGATACAGAGCAATTTTTCCTAAGCCCTGGTATCTATGTAGTATTTCTCCTTTCACGTTTCTCCCCAACCTGTCAAAATCATAAGACTGAAAATTATAAAGCCAGCAGCTTTGCTAGAAAATGTCAGGCAGCCAGACATTTTTCAGAAGAACAACAGAGTCTATTTTGTGCTGGGCAGCATTGTTTAAAATTCAGTTTTGAAAATCCCCAATTTTTCATTTCCAAGTCAAGGCTAATGCAAAAATTTCTCTTCCAAAGGTAAGATATGGAGAAACTGAAAACAGGGATTTAGAAAAGAACTGCCATCTCAGCAATCATTTTGAACATTAGTATCTTTTGACATTTTAGTACTGGTGGCAGTGATTCACCTAAAAGAGAGACTTAACTAGGATTTGTTTATATGTCTTTCAAATACTAAGCGTCAATCATCAGTCTTTCATGTCTACGTTTTTTTTCTCCACAGGGTCTCTATAAGCTCTCAGGCTTTCTCTCATCCATACATTGAATCATCATGCAGTATGGACTTTATTATTTACTCCCCATTCAGCATTATGCAAACTTTTCCTTCCTTGATTAGTTTTGTTCTGTACCTATTGAGTATGGCCTGAAATGGAGGCATGTTCCTTGGGTGGAGGAACCGAGTTAATGCCATGTTGATGGCGTCTCTCTTTCTACCTGCCTGCAAACTCTGCACCGTTAAAAGGCTGAGATCATGCAGGTGAAAGGCAGATTGTAGCACTATTGGTTAAGAAAATGAGTATGAAGGTAAGTAACAGCACTAGTAGAAGCCACAGAAGAAAGTTTTGAGTTGTCATCTTTAGGAGAAGTTAGCTCAAGGGGCCCTTTTTTCACACAGTGCATGAAAAAGTTGCTTTGGCCAGATCCTAGGGTTGGATGCAAGAGAGCATTGTCACACACTAATGCTCTCCTGCTGCTAAACAAATATCATGGCCTTTATTTGAATACACAGGCATAATAAATCTTTGGTAAACAACCCACAAAAGCTACCAACAGTTTCCTTGAAATTAAGAACATTCAAGTATTTCTCCACTTGAAGAAATTTTCACTGCAACGCCTCTGATCTAGCTGAAGAGTCTTTTCCAGTCCCATCACACAAGGAACTGCCCACCTTCTTTTTAAATTGCCACTTGCAAAACCTAGGTGGCAGCCTGCCATCCTGGGCTGGGGAGGTGCCTGACTTCATTTCAAGGCTGGCAGAGGGAAAACTTGTCACACTGTGGGAGAGGAGCAGCACTGAAACGGAAAATGGAAATGACCTACCACGGCAGAGATGCACAGTGGTGGAGTCAAGGATTGAGGCCATGCTCTCCATAGGATCATCATCTGCACCATTTAAATACACATATAGTCCTTGCAGGCGTGTTTCCTGCTTGTTTCAGCTATAGGAAATAAGGTAGCAGGGAATGCAAAAGGGCCAGGCAAAGGAACTGCCTCAAATTGCAGCTTGTACAGCTGTCCCTAAGGCAAGACTAGGCTGCCCAAAGAAGACTACGGAGGAGAGGAAGGTTAGTCTAGTAGAAGAAATCCTTCTTTCTGCTCCCTTTCCCCCAGCATCTCTTTTCCCTTCCCATACGTTTCCCCTGACTCTTCTGTCCTGCTTCCATTTCTTACAGTAACTTCAAAAAAGTTCTTGTAGATTGTCACCATCTTGTCACTATGTCCTGCCTGACCAAGTAGGGAACAGCCTGAGCATGAATGCTGAGCATCTTGCAGCACAGTCTGGAATTAGCCTTTTGCATCGCCGATTTCTCCTCTTGTCCCCATCCTGTCCCCATTCAGGTGCTTCAGACTGAATGTGTCTGTAGCATGGTCACACACGCTGCTGCTGAGAGCTGTCAATGAGCTCTCATTCTTCTAGCAGTCATTTATCTATGATCCAACAGACGTATGCTGAATAAAACTTCTTTAAAAGCATTTTCCTTTACATTATCCAAAGTGATTGTTTATTAGTAGCCTAAATTGACTCACCTGAAATGCATACCCGAACTTACGCATCTATCCCATCTGCCACCAACAGAATGACAGCAATCTGCAGGACTACTGTTCTCTGGAGACAGAGTTTATCACTCCAAACACTTGAAAATGCTTCTACAGGGCAAAGGCTTATATCCAGGCCAATTACTTACCTAATGCAAAATTTTCTGAGGATCACTACCATTCAGAGAAGAGGTCCAAAAAACCCACCCTCTCAAAAAATTAATTTTCAATTGCTCTGTGCTAAAGGAATGCAAGTGTGTCTGACGCAGTAGTCACATTAAAGTGCTCAGTAAGTCTGTCTGGAAAAGGAAAGGAATATAAACAAATTATTTCATACAGTGTTGTTCCGTCTCTGACAGAGAGGAAGTGAAACTGTGCAATGACACTATTTAACCCTTGGAGGATCAAATATTAGCAGCCTGGCTTAAAAGACAGCATTGTTTTGCATATTTTCTTGTCCCAAGCAGAAGTAGAGGCAGGGAGATATACACTCTTCTCAAGAAGAAAGAAGCTCTGAGACTGTATGCCTACTTCATTTAAAAAATGTTGCAGAAGGAGTCCACATTTTTTTCTGCAAATGGATGAATATCGTTATGCCATGGCCAGTTCTGCCCCCTCATTTAAATAAAACAGCAGATGAAACCCAGATATAAGGAGGGAGAAGAACTTGTTCTTAAACGTGTATTTTACACTTACATAAGCATCTCAGACATATTAAGAATAAATGTCATTTGAATATACTGCATAGTATTTCATAAAATACTGCAAGGGAAGTTTAGCAATCTGTGATGAAGCGTAACTGTTTCAAAAACTCTGTGAAGAGTGTTTATTGTCATTAATATGCTAAGTAGCCCATCACCAAGAGCCCCAGAATAAGTGAGTTGAAATCAGCAGTCAAAACCTTTGCCAGAAGAAATAAAAGGTACAGACATCAAGGTCAACCACAATAGGTACCACCTCTGGTACTGCAGCTGTACAAAAGCCTAACCTGTGCGCTCTGTTGACAAAACATCCCCACCGCAGATGGTGCTAAATCGACAAACCTTTGTTTCTCGCTGCTATAGCAGAACCACCACCCCTTGGAGGAAACCCCTTGGCTATCACTGGAAGGGCTATACTGCTAGTGTATCTGCACAAGGGGCTTCTCCCGGCAGCAAGGAATACTTTGCCTCTTTGTACCCCCGGGAGACGTAGGTGTGTTGGCAGTTTCTCACAGCTGATAAAATACTGTAACAGAGGCCTGAGCTTCCACTGAACAGTACAGTGCTATTTCTAAACATTTATTGCCTTGAGGGTTTACACAGCCCTAAATGTAGATTAATGTTCAGAGTAAAAATCAAGTAGCATTTACCTTTGGCTTTAAAGGGAGACAAATAACACTTTTGTAGATTAAAAAAATACATCCGAGAATGCTAATGGCAAAAGAAACCAAAACAAACTTCATTACAGGTGTCAAGGCTTAGCTGCAGAGAAGCAGCTGTGTGGTCAGCATCACATTGCATAGAAATATCCGTGTCACTCCAGAACAAAGCTGAATTTGTGGCAATTTTCTTCTTCTTTCAAAAGCTTTTTGTTCTTTGTCCTTTGGAGAATGGAATGCAGTTCCTTCTTTCATCACTACCTTTCCCTCTGAGTCTGATGCAATTTTTAGTTATTGCTTTGCGATGAGAATGTGTTTATGATTCTGCAAACATGGAGAAATAGGTTGCTTGCATTTCCTCATCCTTCACGTGCTGGGACAGAAATAGTGGGATTCCTCTGGCCAAGTGTGCCCTCCAGCAAGCTACTGAAGGCTCTCAGATGAAAAGAAACAGGCCCTCGCAAGGCATGACTCTTTCATTTAAAAATAGCTGTCTATGGAGAATTTAGCCCCTTTAAAATTTCAGAGAAGTATGTATCACCTTTAGATGTATGTATCTACACCAGGATGGGATGAACTATGTCCGAAAAGGGCTTACTTCCCTCCAGTTGTCTCCAAAGGGAGCCCTGCCAGCTAAATCAGCATAGCTGTCCACCCTGTAGGGCTCGAAAGTTAGAAATCTGGTCCCAAAATGTCCTTCTACCTCAGCCCCTTCAGTAAGAGCGCCACACAGGCATGCAGGCTTAGCGTGTGCTTTATATTTCTGTAATTCTAGTTTAGCATCCCTGACTCCATGCTTGACAAGAACCCAGCTGCAGGACGGCCATCAGACGGAGGTCGAAGCTCCTTGGGTCTACCCCTGCAGCTAATGGCACCCAGCCCCGTAGTGGGAACACTTCCTTTAAGGCTGCGGGCAAAGCCAGCCTTGACTGAGGAGGCAATTGCATTGACAGTGCGACAATAAAACGGAGCGATGGCAGATGGCCACGTTACCGCCCCTCCGGGAGCTGCTGGTAACCGATCCCACACGCTCACATAGCCAGGCTGAAGGGTGGCATGGTGTAACTCAAGGTGTGGTTTGACATTACAGCGAAGCCTGTCTAACAGCTCCGTGCAGCTGAAAAGGCAGGCAGCCCCGCTCCCCCTCTGCTGTGCCCGCCTCACGTTCCCACCCTTCCTCCTCCTCCTCCTTGCTGATACTGGGGCTCCTCCAGCACTGCTGGGAGTCAGTTAAAACTCGCCCTTCAGCAAAAGGGATTTGCTTTCTGCCATTTTGGCTCCCTGGTCTGGCTCACATCAGTGTCAAAAGAGCGCTGATGGGAAGGGCAGGAAGACACGGAGGAGGCCAGAGGGATGGTAAAGGGCAGGGACTGCCCTGGCTGAACCTCCAGGGAGAGGTTTTCTATCAGGGCACAATAGCTTTCAGTTGAAGCATGCTCCGAACAGGTTACCTTACCTCAGGTGATGGAAGTAACATGTTTAACTACAATAACTTTATTGCTTACCTTGAACTTCTGCTTCCCAGCCTCCTAAAACATTAGATCATTTCCTCTGAAGGAGACCAGTGCTGCCCTTTAATGTGCTAGATGTGCTCCCACTGTGCATGGGAAGCCTTCTTCTCTAAGGCAGGTAAAGTTCAAAACCCTGACAGTATTCCATTCTAATCTGCTGCCTTTCCTACTTCAAAGCTTGCACTGACAGGAGATGGATGCCTACAAACTCTGCCTAGGCCCTTGTCTCAAATTCTACCTGCCGTCAAAATGGCAATTTAGTGGAGGTGGCAGGTGAGCCATGAAACAGCAGTGATCACTAGACCTTTCTGCTACCAAAATGGGTTGTGGTTTTCTGAGTGCCCTTAATGCTAATTTACGATTAATCCATAATCTTTTCGAGTAACTGTTGCTTTATCACCACTTTTTCATTCTTGGCATTATAAAAGGACACTCGTTTGATTACTTTGTGTAATTTGAAATGGTCGCCAGGCTGCAGTCCCCTTTTTTGTCCTGTTACTTTGGTATTTGGAACCAATAATGGACCAGCAAAGTAGCTGGTGAGAACACTACGTGCAAGAGCCAGAGCTTAGTTGAGTCAAGCCTAAGTCCTATCCCAGGGACCTCAAATAAGGCTTCAGCAAAAAGGCAGGTATGGGAACAAAGACGGTGCTGAGTCAGAGAGGCTTCTGTTGTCACAGTCAATTTCATGACCATCACGACTTCTCTGCCCTGATCCAAAGAGCACCAACACAAAGCCAGGGGCTGGGGCCTTTTTTTGTTAAATGAGATGTCCCAATTTCTCTTCTGCCTATGCATGTGATCAAGCCAGTCTGAAGGTCTTTTAACCAAATTTGCTGTAGTAGTCATTTGCCAACACTAGGTTCTCTGGCAGCCCTGAGGAAAAAAGCACATGGCCCTGCTCTTCTTCCCATGTGGCTGCTCTGTCTGTGCTCAGAGCAGACGGTGGTGGGGAGGCCCTCACAAGTCTCTTTTCCCTCTGGAAGGAGATGAGATGAGGTAGATCCTGCCCCTCATCCCAGGAGGTTCCCCTTGGATCACAGGTTGCCTGGTAGCAGCTTCTGATCAACTCCACTCCTAAGCAACACATCCGTATCCTTCTCAGAAGCAGTTACCATCCCCAAATCCTGCAGGCTGCCATGGTTTTCCTATACCACTTATTAATGTTTATAATTACAAATTAAGTGGGCCTACTGAGTTTGTAATGAAGGCACATTTTTAAATGCTGTAATCAAAGAACTTTCAATTGTATTAAGACTTCAGCGTGCTAGCAGTTTAATTACAGGAACACATAAGCACAAGTAAGCTTTTGGTTTACTCTTGTCTTTCAGATAGGCCATGGCAAAGTCTTTCTGCCCATTTGTTATAGCTGAGTATTTGGCATTAACTGTGGGTTGAGCCCCAGTGGCCAGGATTCCTGCGTGGCATCCCAGGCAGTGAGAGTCAGCCCCAGACATGCTCAAGCTCCCAGGGTGAGATGCCACTAGATGCACCTAGTCAACATAACAGTGATTGTGAAAAATTCCTTAGGAGGAGGCATCGTGTGAAATAAAAGGTTGAACTGAAGGGTGTACTGTTTGACAAACTCCAAGTCAGCACAGACACTGAAAAATGCTGTCCTGCTTTCCCCTTGCCTCCAACCATCATACCCAGCCATGCTACCTCCTCCCCTCTGCTGGCAAAAATGGTTCTATACCCACATGGAAAAGTAGCATCAGGAAAGTGACATGGTTGAAAGCAACTTTTTTTCTTTCTTTCTTTTTTCTTCCCCCCAGCTATATCAGTTCCTTGGGCAACTACACAAATAGCATGAAGAAACAGGGAGCCCAGGGACAGGGACAAGATGCTGAGGGTGAGTAGGATCACTTAGCGTGATGGGAGTGCCAGAATCTGTTTGCTTAATTGTTGGTCAAGTTGAATCCTAAGGAGAAAGGTGAAAATGACTGTCAGCAGAAGTTTAAAGGTGGTTATTAAGCTCGAGTCCTATTAAGACAAATTGTTGCTAGAATTTGGTAAATGTTAATTATTTCTGCACTGCAGCTCTAGAAAGGGCAATGTATTTAAACAGCACTAGAAAATGTGGTCTATCAAACAGGCTTCAAATAGTCCCTTTTGGCAAGCCTCCCAATTTGGGGCATAGTGAGATGTTGGACTGCACAGGAGATCTGAACAATAAGCAAAACACATTGGGACTTTAGTTTCAGTTCTGCTTTGTCTTGTTTGCCGCCCAGTCCTTTTCTAGTTACAGTCTTTGAACTTCTCCCAAGCCTACGCAAGGACTAGTTGGTAGGCAGGATGTGCTGCATCTGACAGTGAGATTAATTGAAAGAGAAGTGTAGATGAACACCATCAGCTGCACGCACACACGTATCAATTTAACTACTTCAATTTAGAAAAGATTGAGATAAATTGGTACAATCTTTTTTTTGGACAAGATTGGAATGTGTATGCCTTTGGCTCGTCAGGTGCAAAACCAGAGAGATTTTGAACACCGCCACCACTAAGAAAGGGAAGCTGCGGCTGTGGCTCTATACCAGTTACAAGACATTGTTATAACCAAATAGGTATAAAAATAGCTCAGAGCTCCCCATATTTTTGTAGAAATCACCTCTACATACAGCATACCAAGTTTAATTGTATTCAATAGCATTTCTAGTAGCAAAGTAATTGTTTTATTTTACTGTGGGGTGTTTTGCTTCATCTATCTGGGATGTATCCATAGAGATGTCCAAGCCCCATTGAAGCCACTAAAAAGCTGTCGATGATTTCAGGATGACCAGGAATTCACATGAAATGATCAACCACAATGCAAAAGGCATTTAACAAATGCAACTCTGTAGCCATTGAATTTTGACTATTATGTCATTCCTGAGATTTCATGAACATCTTCATTATATTTACCCAGTGTATGGGTAAGAGGTATATAGAGAAATGCATTATTATTTCAAATAGAAAAGCAAACAAATAACCTTGACCAAGCTGAAGCAGCTATGAACATTTCTAAATGCAATTTATCTTCATTATAAAGACTCAGCATTGAAACGTGGGTTCTCGCCGATGAGCATACTAAAAATTATTCCAGATCCATTTTCAGATATTGATAATAATTATACTAAGTTACATTTTATAATTATATCAATTATATTATATCATATTAGTACATATTGTATTTAACATATTAAAAGAATAATGTAATCTTAATAGTAAATAATGATTGTCATCATCATCTTTTGCCTAGCTTTGAAGGGTTAAGTGGAATAAAAGCTAAAGGGTGAGAGTCATCTGTCCAAATGTAGATGGTAGAATATGTGTTGCCTTCAGAGAGAGGCCCTTTGTCTGCCTTTAGGCAGTGCAGAGATGGGTTCCATGGGAGTGATTCCTCTCAGTCTAGAGCAACTCAAATGAATCTACTTTGACACTTTTTTACACTCCTAAATGTCCACAGGGACACCACCCAATGTTTTATTTACTTACTAAATTTGAGCAGAGATCAGACATTGGTCTTTCCAAGAGGAGAGAAAACTGCAGTTTCGTCAAGTGTGATTGAAAAGAGGAAATTATGATGGTAACAGCTGCTCGGCCTGACCTCTGTGTGCTGCCACGGGCATCTGCAAACGCATTTAGGGGGAAAGGGAAAAGCAGTGTTTGTTAAATTGATTTATTTGTGTTAGCTATGCCATATAAAAATCCCAGCAGTCAGATTACGCCTCTTAACAGGGCGGTGAGAGTGCACATGCCCTGTGGTGCTGAACCAAAATCATCACCTTCACCCGGGAGCCCCTGAGGGGACGCGAGGAAGTTTCAAACTCATCGACAGCCGCTGGAGGGGCAGTTTAAATAAACTGTGTTCTTCCTCAGCACTAAATCTTACTGCTCATGAAACGCTTGCAGATGATAATAAAGTGGATTTATCATGAGGTTAATGTCACTTGAAGGATTCACGTGAATACTTCATGGGTTTTGCTTTCGTTTTCAGTATGACTGAATTTTATGGTATAATCACATCAACTCCTTCATTTTAAATTCAGTTTCAAGTCTTGCACCAAGGGATGGTTTCTATCACTATGTCTATAGTTAGTAAAAGGCAAGTTTGCCCTCTGAGCTGCACAACAAACTGATACAACACTTTATAGACCACATTTTCCTTTTCACGATATTTAGTTCATCAGATAATAAGCAAATGCTTCACTCTTCTAGTGAGGAGTTTCATTTCCTTCTTTTATACATTACCTCAAGAATGATTAAACTTCGGGCTTATTTTGCAAAACGCAATTTCCGCTTCATCCAGGAGCTCTCAGCGGCTTGTTCATAGGGTTGTGTGGCACGGAGTCGGGGCTGGCAGCCCTGCTCACCCCCGAGGATGCCCCTGCCGCATCCCAAGGGATGCCAGAAGAAACGTCCTCCTTCACCTTCCTCAGAAGGACATGGCAAGAAAGAGAGAGCTTGGAACTACCCTCTTTGGAAGAGCAAACAAGCCTTCAGCTGCTCCCTGGGGTCTCCATGGGAAATGCACAGCTCACAGGAGCTCTGGGTATCGTGGTTCCTCTCCATAAACGTTGCCTAAAAATAGAGCTGAAATGTGACTGTTCAAGATACAGCCTTGTGGTAAACAAGGAAATCAAGCACATAGCCATGCAAAGCTTTGTTTATTTTTCTGTTGTGTTGTGTAAACTGTTAAAATCTATTGATGGCAGCTTCTAATTTCAAGGCCAATTGCCAGTAAGTTTAAGAAATCCGTCCATTGTTCCACTGGTCCAGCTTGCTGCAGGTCTCATGGGCTACTTGCATGTTTGCAGGCTTTTGTCCAGTAGGCACTTTGACTCATGTAGCTTACAATGTAAATAAATATATTTGTAGATATGTGCCAAGTATTATGAACATTTATATTATGATTGCCTAAAATTGTCCATTATAACTTAACTTTCAGGTGCCTATGACTTGGGTTCCAGTTTTTACATCAGATTAAAAGTATAAGTCCATTTTCAAGGCAAAAACCCCCCAGCCCTCAAGCAAACAAAAAGCCCACAAACAGCTCAGCCACTTCAAAACACTGAAACATGAGCAGTCTTAAGCTAGTATTAACCATTTCCCTCTTTAATTTTTTTGTGGCTTAAACATTTTTTTGCTAAAGATAATTCAGGAATCAGCAACTGTGGCCTTTACAAAAATATCTTTGCTTTCTATAAGAAAGGCCATTCACAGACTTGACAGACTCATAAGTCTTTGATGTGTATGATGAGGAACATCACACACTGGACCTGCCACAAAGAACTGAGTCTCTCAGGGAGGACATAGACAAAATTGATGATGCTTTTCCAGGCTTGCATTGCCAAGGGCAACCATCATTCTGACATTTCCAAACCCTTGAACATCTGAATTTGCAACTTGAAGGATCCTTTAGCTCAGCTTGCAGCGTAGGCATTACCTGGTGTGTCTGCATGCGTGCCCAGAGCTGTTTGCCATCCATACCTAAAGCTGTCCTGTGACATTTTGGAGGAAGGCTGCTCAGGAGGGCCTGGCAGGGCAGATTCTTGAGAGCCTGGCAATAAGGGATCTAGAAAGCCTAATGATCAACATTTCTCCTTTCCCAGCTTCCTCCGGACATGCACAGCTGCATCCTCCCACAGCAGTGGGAGGAGGGGTGAGACAGAGCTGTGTGAGACAGTTGACCTCAGTTATCAAAAAAAGCTGCTGCCCTCCCTTGATTAGAGATGAGCACAGGCAGAACTTGCCAGCCTTGCTTTAATGATATCCACTGTAACCTGACTTCCCACTTATCCATTATTTATTGTGAAAGTAGCACAGCCCAAGTAGGAACACTCAAATGCAGCTGAACCTTCTTTGGGACAACACTCCATGTCTCCTGTACTCTCCTCCTTAGCCTCTACCTTCTGGGAGCTGGGATACTTTATTTTCCTATATGCGCTCTTTAACCCTGGTAGCTGCTCTCCACAGCTCACCTGTGCTCTGTCAAGCTAAGGAAGTCCCCTGACATGCAGGTAGCCAGTCAGAAGACCATGCAGAGATTCTCAAGAGTACGTGCAAGAAAGACTCCAGCAACCTTGGGTTTTTTCCCACACCACCACAGTTGTTCCCCTTTTTTATGCCATTTCTGGCACCCCTGGCTATTGACAGGACTAACAGTCAGCACTGGGAGCAGGTTAAACATGATGAGCAGCAATACTGCAAGGTAGAAGCTATAAACTGGGCTGCTTCCCTTCTCTAACACCAAAGCATCACAGATAGCCCAGAAAAGATAGAAAGAGGACAAAACCAAGAGTATGGAGACTTGATCAATGAAGATTCATCAATGCCTGTGTTGAAGGATTGTAAAAGGTCATGTCAGCCTTTATAGACAAGCAATGTCTCACACAAGTTTTTCTATGGAGCCTTGCGGTCCCGCCTCCTCTCAGCATGTCTGACATATTTCCCACCTAGTCTAGTTATCTTTGGTTACCTCACCACCACTTCCCTAATGGATAGCCCAGATCCTTCCATAAAGGAGGGGTTTGTTCCCTAAACTCATCCTTCATACTCTTGACTTCATCCCATTTCTACATTTCTCCTCCCAGCTTGGGAAGATGATGCCCACACATTTGTCATGCAGCAGGAATGTCAGCCAGTCCATGAAGGTAGCCAGGAGGGCAAAATCTGTGGGTTTTCCCCTGCAAGTGACTGACCCGTCCCCCCACCAATTTGTCATGCTTTCGTCTGGCTTTGAAAAATCCTGGTCGAGTATTACAGTGGAACCGCACATCGGTCTGAGATGTCTCTTCTTTTCCCTTCAGATTTTGCACCAGTATTTGTCTTTAGTGTCTCACCTGTAAAAGGATCTAGGAACCTAACTTTAAAATTAAAGCCTTGCTAGGTAGCACTCAAAACCTGTGATATGGACATCCAACTTTACAGTTTAAAAAAATCACGGTGCCTAGTGCAGTAATATTTACCGATAAACTTTTACTAAATCTACACCTACTGTTTTTGCACAGCCAATCTCACAAATGACAAATACAGGCCTACTGAAAATAAGCTGGCAACTGCACAGAGCAACAAGACCGGGATGGAAAGGATTTTTTTGTTGTTGTTGTTAAGGATGGTGTGAATGAGGGGAAGCGATGAATGCACCCTCTTTCATTGCCTCGACAGGACAAAAGCTGTGTATGGACCTCGGCATGCTCAGTGCAACAGAAGAGAAAAGGAAAAGGCTGCCGACTACATGCTCTCTGGCATGCAAAAGTGGAAGAGAGGCTGTCATAAGATGCCACAGGGAAGGAAGAAGTAAACACAGAGACGGTTGGAGAGTCCCCGGAACAGGGGAGGAGTGGGAAGGCGCGAGGCTGGGAATTCACTGAATCCTCTGTGCTGTGTGAATCGCTCTGGTCACAGCTTTGCCTCTCTTCTCCCTGGGGTGGACAGCAGGAAACTGGGTTATACTTCCACAACTTCTAGCTGCGTCTGCACATACCAGGGAGAGACTGCAGCTAGACCAGGCAGAGAACATAGAGGATGATGAAATGTGGATAGGTGGAAATTTTGCCCAGTTCAAACTGTCAGGACAGAAAGCAAGGTATGAGCATGTAATGGGGTTAGACATACCCCTGACTACATGCAAAATGTATGTTTTAAATGCCTCAGTCCTAAAAATATAGCATTCTTAAAGCATGCTATAAGGCAGGAATCAGAACAGCTATTATCCCTCATCCTTTCAAATGGGCAGACCTTTTCAGCAGTCTGACCCTTGGCAACAGGGGCCAGAAGGACATGAGAAACTAAAGGTCCAGGGCAGCCTGAGCAAAGAAAGGGAAGCCAAAGAGAGAAAAGGAATCCCCCCAGTGAACCACACATAGTGGAGGCAGAAGGGCGCAAGGGATGGAGCAGGTGGGAGAAAGGGAGATAGTTATGATGAGTGGCACGGGAGATGTAATTGTGTCATTGGAGGTCAGAGAAGAAAAGGGCAAGTGCAAAAAAGAGTCCAACAGGACTGGAGGAGGGGGAGACCGTGCAGGAAGAATTGAGTGATAAGGTGTCCTTGGAAAGACAAGTGGTGTTAGGGTACTGGCTTTCACAGCACTGGTAGGAAAGTTTGACTTGCTCTATGACTTGCACTTACATCCAGTGGCTGAAACTGCCTTAGCAGTACAAAGCAGGTAGCTATTATTTCTTCCGGGTAATAAAGAAGCTCAGAAGTTGTTCCTGTTCATGCTGAGGAACTTGGCACTGGCAGTAGTTGTTCTCATGTGCATTTATAAAGGTCCCATCACCAACAGTACCCAAGCACACAAGGAAGTTGACAGAGTGGAGGCAGCCAGGTGCAAACCTGCCTACGGCATGTAATGTTCATTGCTAACAATTTTGTTGCTCATTTGAGACAGCCTCTGCCCATACTGCTGTACGCTATGTACTGAAAAGAGAGCTTCCAGCACACACATTTAATTTACATTCGTAGCAGGAGATTATAATTTTAAAATATTTGTCAGGAATTATCAAAGGCTATGCCAGAAGTTATTTGTATATTAAAAACATTTATAAAGGGCAGGAGGCTGCCCAGAAAAGCTGATTTTTAGATTGCAAGTATTATGGTATCATGAGAGCTTTTCATTGAGAGTTGTAGCATGTGTGTTCACACTTTTATTGTTATTGTAAATCCTTCTGCTGCTGCCGAAGGAGCTAAAGCCATTCTTAGGCTCTCTAAAAGATCTTTTTAATTCTCAGCTCTCCCTGTGGGAGACTGGAGGCCAGCTATTCTTTCCACTTGAAGAGTAGGTACCTAGAATTCTTGACAAGTAAATTTCTTTGTAAGCAGACAAAAGTAGGCTAAAAGCAAAGACACTTGTCAGGAGTTATTTCACTACATACAGAAACTGAGAATTGTTGGGTCTTATCCCAACTTGTCACCCCGTTTCTAACATATGCTAAGGACTGTTATTCTTGAACAAAATACCTTTTTTCATAAGCAAAAAAAATATATATTTGTATTGCTCATAAGAGAGAATATAAAACACCACTAATAAAATTATTCAACAAAGTCAAAAAACGCGTTTAAGTGCCCATCTATAAAAATTTAAAATGTTCACTCATTTTATGTATCAGTGAATGAAAAATAACCCCCCTAGAAAATGTTTATTAAAATTTTTTCATGTTTTTGTGCAGAGGGTGTTCTCAGGTGTGTTCTGGACATGGCTGGTAAATGTGATGGGCAATGTGATCCTAATGCAAAACCCAGAACTTTTTCCACAAGATTGTACCCAAGAAGAAGTCATACCTGTGGGCCGAGGCAGACCAGAAGAGTAGAAAAGAACTCCTGAAGAGGCAGTAGCTTACCTCAGTCATCGTTGCAGTGCTAAGCTTCCTACAAAGATTTCTAAAACATCCAGCCTCCTCACAGAATAAAAAAAATAAGTAAAGCCGCAGAAAACAACCATTCTAAATCTAAATACAAGCACTATCACACATTTAAATTTCCCTTCCAAATATTTCTGATTTTGGTTTTGTAGACAGAGTGTGTTTCTCAGTGTCTAGTTTTATTTCAGGAGACTTAGTCATCTAAATCAATATTTACTGCTACGATTCAGTAGAACCACTACATAAGACATATCTATATAATCACAGCATCTTAATATTTTAGTTTAAAATACGTCAATTCTAAGAATTAGGCTGTAAGAAATACAGCCCTGAAAACGTCCACTCTAATTTAAGCGCCCTGGACAAAGTTTAATGTAGGAAATATAACCCTGAAATTTATGCACAGTGGACAAATTTTACTACCATAAATGAGCACCTGTAAAGCAACACCATTGCGCTATTTTTATCATTCCTTTATTATTCTTTCACCATTCCTTTATCATTAGATGAACAACAGTTTAGGAATCATTCACCACCTGTCATCCAATAATATGCTTTTTAGGTTATGTGATATAAAGGATAAATATCACCAACATTATCCATATGATATATTCCTTACGCCATCAGCTCTCCGTTATCTGGGACAACCTGGGCCAGAGAGACACTGTGGACAAGAAAACCCAGTGCCAGTGCTGCTGCAGACCCAAGAGTCACACTGACATCTCCATACCATGTTCCGGTTTCTGCAAGTATTCATTACTCAAGCCAGCTCCTCACAGGTAAGATACGGAAATATGACTGTATTAGTGACACAGTCTATTCATGGCTGAATAATCTTCCCACAGGCTTTGAGGAACGAATGATCTTAGTAGATAGCCTCTCAGAAACTTTATTTTCAAAGTCATAGTCAATGCTCTTGACAAGGTATCCTCATTGTCAACACAGAGGAAAGAAGTGAACCTTTTGTTTTCTAATATTTTTCTTTATTTTGCTGCTTTTCACAATATTACATTTTAGACTGGCCTTTAAGTTTATGCAGCTGTATACATAACTTGTATACGGCAGCCATCCTAAAAGCAAATGATGAACCCAGCATGTGATTTTTCTTATTTTAATTACTGTTTGATTTTGATTTTTGCAATTTGTTTGTTTTACATTTGTTGAGGACCATTTAAATTATTGTTTAAGCTGGAAGGCATTCCTAACATGGCATAAAATATTAAACAGGTTTTTATTTTCATAACCTAATACAAATCCCCTTTCCAAGCCAGATCCCATCTGTTAGGACAGCTTCTTAGATCTTTCTAACGTACATCCACTTTCAAATCAGGATCATCAGAGATTGCTAGTCCTACCCCAGCACGAAGAGTCAACGAGAGTCGTCTTCATGTTTTAGTGTGCAATTTTGTACCATGAGCAGGGGCATTGATGTAATTTGATTTCCTGTGGGTTTGTATCCTTCATCTTTAGATCTACTCTCTCACTGGTATAACCTCAGGCAGGTCATCCTCTGGTCTGTACCTCCTCTCCTAAAGAGACCCACCGGTGCCTTCCGGGCAGCTGACCTGGTGGTGCCACGTGCCTGCCCCGAGGGACAGCCCTCTCCAGCATAGCCACCTCCCCACCACATGGTGCTTAGATAATGAGGGTTGCCATGAACACCCAGAACAATGCTTTTGTGAAATTACACCAAAAGTACATGCTCTGCACCCTGGCTAAGGCCTGCTTGGGTACCATTGGAGAGGGTAGGTGGGACTGCAGGGGCTCACTCCTGCTGCCAGTAATGACCTGCTCCTGCTCCACTGCTTCACCCCAAAAAACTGCCACCCTCCCTGGCTGCTGGCTGAGCAAAGGGAGACCTGCAGTGGGCCTGGGTGCAAGCCATCAGCAGCCATCATCTGTAACAGGCGTGATGACCTGCTCCCCTCTCCCAGCAGGAGCTGAGCTGGTCTCTCTCTTCCAACCAATCATGGTATCTGCAGGAACAAGGTATCTTCCTGACCTCTTTGAGTGGTGGGTTTCAAACATGCTTTAGGGAACTGAGGACTAACAGAGCAATTGGACATATCTGAGGTCCTTAGAAAAGTCAAATAAAAGTAAGCCAAAAAAGGTAGAAATTAACTTTTTCACCCTGATGTCCTAAACAAGACGAATACAGGACACCTCCTCCAACTGTCTTGAAGTGCCATTCTCACAAAATAAAATAATACCTTAATGATAATCTTAATAACTCATGCTTTTCTTTCTTTTAGCTTTTCCTGTGTTAGTGAGAGTCAAGGATATTTTAGAACAAATTAGTTATTTTTTGTTTGCTTGTTTGTTATTCAGTTCCTTCCCAGTATGTACATCTTGAGCTTTTATATTTTAAGTGAGGTAATTTTGTCATCTGCAAGTTCATCACATTAATGCTTTCATTAATAAAAAGGCAAAACCTGATGCATTTCCTTTTATGTTTTATGAAGTGAATTCTCCAGGACAAAAAACCCCTTTTTGCTGGTTGCATTAGCAATATTTACCCTTTCCATTTGTCATCTATTATAACCTTTTCTCCTGCATTATCTCATTACTTATTAGAAATGTGCACTTTTTTAATGTTAGATACTGTTTCTCATCACTGTGTTTCATCACTGGCAAAAATACAGCAGGAGTGCAGCTGGTGGACTTTAGTTGTTTGGTTTTTTAAAATCAAATCCTTTGTTTTTCTTTCATCCTGATGCAGAAATAGCTCTTTAAAGTAATAAGCATTATTTTGAAGATAAATTGGAGCACTGCGTGGGGAGTTCGGTAATACTCTTCTGATGGTTGCATACCATTCTGCCTTGTAATCTATGCAGAAAATCATTAAGGCCTTACATCCCATAAAGGAGAAGAATTTCCCCAGAGCTGGCCATCCTAGCCTTCAAACCATGCTCCAGTCCCACTGAGGATGTGATCAGGAGCAAACTCCTCGTGGTCTGAAGTATACCTATCACATCTAGACTGCATCTCATCAAACAACATGAAACTCAGCAGCTCTTGTCCCTCACAACTGCAGAGGAAACACCAGCTACAGCAGAATAATCCTGGATCCTGTCCCTGAGTGTCCAGGAATATAGTATACTTCATCAAGTGCATGATAGAAAGCAAACAAAACTAAATAACCATTTGCCCCAGAAAGAATTCACACAAAATACCCATAGAGGAAGAAACACCTACTTGCCAGTGGGTGAATGTTTCTCGCCAAAGGGTCATTTCACCCTAATCCTTCAGTCCTGACCCTCAGGAGAAACCTCCTGAAGATGAGCCTGGGAACTATGGGCTTATTTATAACTCTGCAGTATTGCAGAAGCCAGAAACTTAAAAGAGATATATTTCTGACATTTTACAAACTTCTCCACTGTTAACCTCTCGGTGTTCTACAAGTTACAAAGTACGAGTCTCTATTTTTTTCCCAGGAGGCGGCAAGCCTGAAATTCCTCCATCTCTCATGTTTTCCCCTCTCCTGCAGTATGCCTCATACTTCACAGGTACCAATTACCTTTATTTTTAAGCGATAATCCAATTGGTACATAGCCACCTAAACTCTGAGCAATCATTCTCAATTCATATTTGTCTTATAGACTCATAGGATCATGGAATGGTTTGGGTTGGAAGGAACCTTTAAAGATCATTCAGTCCAATCCCCAGTTTTTTGAAATCTGTTGCTTTCCTTTCTGTCCTGAAGAATGGCTTCGGATGTCTGAAAGCTTGTCTGCATTCTTCAGCTATGCCTGTTGGCATGTTAAAAAAATGTTTCCTCTTCCTACAAGCCTCATAGCTGCAGCAAAATATTCTATCATCTTTATCTGATACTCCATAATCAATGTATCTATGGATTGTTAAGGTGCCAGAAAAGCCACGCTATAATTATTTCTTAGATTATAATTAAGCATGCACAGTATGCAAACATTTAACAACACATACACATGTATGACAGGGAGGGACTTAAGGCTGCGAATTTTCTTTTCACATTTACTGCTATGTGAACAGCTGTGTGGTTATACCATTGCATTATACACTTTTATATATTTATTTAATACTTCTAATAAAATTGACACTGATTTTGATTACCATGGAGTAGATCTTTTAACTATAATTTCCCTATGTTAAATACATCAGCCATTTTTTACTGTACAAAATAATAGAATTTATAATTATTTAATCTTGCAGTGCTAGGAATATCTATGAAGTCAAAGAAATTTCTCTGTACACACAGAAGGAATAGCAAGTCAAAGCTAATTAGTGTGGTGAGAATGAGGGAGGAGAATTGTTTACTGTCTTTGAAATTTTGCGTATCTTGAGTGAGCTGATAGAGCAACAAGTGCATTGTGACAAGCTGCAAGGTTGATTATACACTTTTGTTTTGTATTTGTTTTAAATAATATTTCCATGCGAATATGCAGTAGTTTCCTAAGTGAATGTGTAGTGCTTACCTAGGCAGGAATAATATCTTTTTTTTTCTCGTTTACAAGACAGCTGGTTCTAAAATTTTACATTCACAGAAGCTGATTAATCCACTCAACATAAGTAATTTCTTGCCCCTTTAGTCTACAATAGGTTTTAGTGGGAGAAACTTCCTTAAGAGATATGTGCCAGAAGACAGGAAAATGTGCTGAGGTACCACAGCTATGTGGGAAACGATTAGACAGGTAATTGTAATATTTATTAAGCTTAAGATTTTATAAAAGCTAAAACTTTCAGCTTGTATTTTTCTTTAATCAGATAAAGAAGTAAGAGATTTAGCAAGAATAACAGAGCTTTCTAGTACATTCAGAATTCAGCATGTTGTGTTTGGCTGTACCAAATTGGAACGTGGGATGAGAGAATCCAAGCAATAGGTAACTTCTTCTTCCTTTATATTTTTTGTATCCAGCCAATATGAGAGCAAATATTATCAGTCAGAAATTTAGATGGTCTTTCGTGAACAGACGGAAGAAAGATGAGGAAGGCAACAACACATTTCCTGTTGTTTCTCTGCTTCTGTTGCCTTCCTCTGTATAATATGAAGACAATCTGAAGTCTCTAAATGTGCTCCAAGTTAAATTCAATAGTTACAATAGTAATCCTCAATTTCTGATCTCACTTTTTGGTCTTCAACTAAGAGATTATAGAGCCAGAAAACTAAGAAACAAAGCTTGAGAAAACGCTTTTACAGATTAATTGATCAGATACTTACCCCAGATTGTAAGAAGTACTAATATGACTATACATTTTGCCATTGAGGGCATCTATATGGCTTTCAAGAATGATCTTTGCTCACCATTAAAAGTAAGTGAACAAAAAAGTATCAGCCACATGTAGAAACTAAAAAAAAAAGGAAACAAAACAAGTATAATCTTGATGAATTCTTCACATGTATGAGACTGAGCCAGTCTGTCATGTACTGGTTCTTGCAAGCACCATCATCACCTAAATTCAGCATCCTTAAGACAACTCCAAGATGCTACACCTGAAAAATGTGTGCAGACTCTATGTTCCCTGAGTCCATTTTACAATTTTAAAACAATTTTGCAAAGAATAAATTTATGTGCGGCACCCAAGAACAATTTGGACCCAAAATTTTCAATCTACACATGAAACAACGGTCATCTTGTAATTTCTACTCCCTGATACAATGAAGTACGCCTTTGAAGGAGGGAAACAAGCAATAATGCTTGACTGAAGTCAAGCAGTGAGCATCTTCATGTGCAGGACAGATACTCACTTGGAAGATCAGCCGTTTCCTGAACAGCTGACCAAAATTTGAATCATACAAATCTCCATGAACACCAAGCAAAGGGCATAAACGCTGTTGAATCAACCAGCTGTTTGCTATTAGAATGAATGTTCTCAAATCCTACGTAGGTAATATTTGGACAGTATATGCCATTGTTTAGGATAAGTTAAAGAAACTGTTCTCTGGAAATAATTGTTTCTGCTCAGACTCCCATTATCGCATCTCTTTGCTCACCCTATCTTTCTCTCCCATTAGCTGCCGGGGCACCTCATCTATGTCTGGTAAAACAGATAAGCGGTTGTCATCAACCCCACTACATGAATTACTCATTATATCTGCTCTCTAAATACTTCAGATGCTCTGAGCAGCACATTTCTCTTCCTCGGGCCTGGGCAGTTTGTAATGCCCTTGCAGCCTGCATGCTGACTAAGGGAAACGTGACTTGCAGGGCTCCTCCTGGCCCTGACCACAGGCACTCGCTTGTCAGTGGGCTCCTTGCTCAGCTTGCAGCTGCAAAACTCGCTTCTGGGCAGACACCCCCTTTGTTGAGAACCCAAATTTTGTATTCCCTAATGCTGGCAGGCTGAAAGTCACATAGCCATTCACAATTTCATTTTGCCAAGAAAGGTTGGAATAGATGATCCTTGAAGTCCCTTCCAACCTGGTATTCTATGATTCTTTCTCCACAGCTCTGGGGTAAAGGAAAACAGCTCTGGAGGGCAATGGTGGAAGGGGATGAGCTGTGCCCATGGAGCACCTGCCTTTCCCCGTGGACTGCCCAGAGACGCCAGGCAGCCACATCCCACAGGGTGCCCCATTTGTTGGTGGTTACAACCCACAGAGATGTATCCAGATGAAACGACCATTGTTTAACATGTCAGGAGCCTCATTCTCCTTTGAAATGGAGACTTATGATGGATGTAGCCCACTAAGTAGGGGCTAGATCTGTGCTAAACTGAAATCGGCCACAGTCTTTCAGCCATATGTTTTTAATACTTCTAACATTCCTTGAATTAAGGTTCAAGGAAAACCTCAAAGTCTACTGTTGCTGGGTGAAATGAATACTACTAATGGCATTAATCCATGGACTTCAGTCGGACTCTCCACCTGAGAAGAGTAAGGAAATAGTCTTTTCTAATGATGTATAGTTACAAATTAAAATCCTTAAGAACTGCTTGCGTTTTGTTCATCTACTAAAAATCTTAGTTGGATAATAGAAAAAAACCCACCCCAGCACAAAACATGGATTATTTAAGATTTTTTATGTCATTTCAGAAAATAAAGGAATAACTACTTTGTCTCTGAAAAGTTAAAATATGTTATTTTGTTCATTTTTGGTTTGTTTTCTATTTTCTGTTAAAGATTTTAAAATATCGAAGTCCAACTAAAGATGTATTACTACACGTGCATGTAAAAGTACAAACACAAGGAAAGGCAAACAATCAAAGGGAGATCAAAGGGATCTGAAATTTGACTCTCATTTTAACCTAGGAAGTAACCCATAATAAGTTTAAAAGCAGAAGAACTACAAAATTCTAGTAGTTAAGATTTCAAAAAGAAAAGTAACTTGTTGGTATCAGATTTATCCATTTGTTCTCAATTTGTAACTGAGAGCAGAGCAAAAGACAGAAGTAGTGACAAGTCAATTGGACTTTTAAAGTGTGTTTTGCTTAATATTCAAAAAAGGGAAAACACAGAAATAAACTTTTGTTTACAGCACAAACTTTAGCTTTTGTCCCTTGATGTTATTTCCATATATTTGGATCTTGAATTATATTTACCTTCCCAAAACAATGGGATAAAAAATAAATGGAAAAGAATTAGTGTGCTGAGAAAAAGCAGATGCCTCTGGATGATAAAGGATCTACTTATATATTGTTTCAGTAGACCAACAGATATGTCTAGTAAAAACAGATGAGCTTTGATGCATACAAGCCTGTTTTCACATCTAATAAAAGATATTACCTCCTCACAAGTTCTGGCTTGCTTATTGCCTTATACTGTTCTGGCTACAAAGACAGTGCTATTGCTCAAACATTATTACTACTACTAACCACTCAGCTAAAATAACATTACTACTACAAAAGTCCTAGTATGAGTTACTTCATATTTATCCAACATATTTTAAATGCATGTAATCTCTCAGAAAGGCCATAGGGCTACATAAAATACAATATGGCACAAAGTTAATCCATATTATGTTCTGAAGAAACCTGTCGTAGTGAGATAATGGAATAGCAATATAATTGCAGTTACCAAAATTCAGTCTTTATAAATCAGCAATGTAAAGTGACATTTGCTTACTATACTGTTTCATGAACAGACAAATAATGATTTTTAATTTTTTTTTTACAATGGGAATTATTTTTGCAGGCAACTGGCAACAAAATACAGGTAGCCAAGAAAAACTTCTGGCAAAAAAGAAGAATGGAGTGACAAACACGTAAATAAAGGTTCCAAAATCCTACTAGTCTGCATGCTGCATTGTTAAACCCCTCTTTAGACTGAAAAAAAATAAAATACCTTCAATTGCAAGAAAGAGAAAGAAAACTGGTTTTATAAAATTACAAACTTCCTTCCTGTACATATTTTTAGATTTAAGCTTTTCTGACAACCTCTTTTATAAAGCTTGGATAAAACTACTGATACAAGATCTGAAATGGGTCTGTGTTATCATTCAAATCATGTTGCGTTTATTTCAAATTTTGTGGTTTACTCTTAAATAATCTTTTTCTATTGTTTCTTTCTGTGTTCTTTTTTTTTTTTTCATTTAAAAACTGCATAGTAGCCTTTCTCCTATCAGACTACCCTGTTTTGAAACTTTTAATGGTTTCTTGATGATACTGGTTTCACATGATCCCGTTGTCTAGCTGTCCCTCCGCCTATCAGTTCCCCTTGAGCCTTTCAGCCAATTTCAATAAACTCTGAATGAGGGATAAGGTCTCACAAAGAGACATTAACTCCTATAAATTTTAGGAAGACTGTTAGCAAGAGGAGGAGGAAATGCCAAAGTGCTCACTGTTGGAAAGGCAAGTACAATTTAGTTATCATACCTCCTGCTTGCTATTAGCTAATGAAACTCCTGACTAGTCCAGCATATTTAACATAAAACAGTTTAACATGTGAGGGATGTAATTCAAGGTTGGAGGGAGATCAAGGTTGGAAGGGAACAAGATGCTCAGCCATAGGAAAACAAGCATCTTTAGTTCTACTGCACACATAGCAACTCTTGTGTTTAGAAACTCTATGTATGTGAAAACGACCACTACATAATACGTAATGGATATAATTTTGTAAACAGCCTCCTTCAGGTTTATACTGGTGCAACGACAAACGCTCTGTGTGCAGAGATGCGTTCAGAAAAACTGAGAAAATGGCAGTAGTTTGTAAATTTACAAAATTTCTTGCAGTTTTTTGACAACGTTCTCCTCTAGAACACTTAGGAATACTGTTAACAAGTTTTAAGAACAGTTCCCTTCTTCCCTCACTCTACTCCTAAGGCTGGAAGGAAGTCAGACTTCTTCAAGGTTCATGTGGATGAAGAGGACCATATGGTTGTCAAATCAATTTGCTGAACTCTGTCCAAAGCCTATGAGATGCATGCTTTTCACGTGGACACCACATGGTTTATCTGAGGACAGTTTGACTAGGAACCAACTAGACAGGAAAAATAAAGTCTTCTGAATTGGTCCCTCTCCAAAAGATGGACAAAGACACGCTTTTGGGCCTTTAAATAGAAGTTTTCACAACTGGTCTCTGCATTATCTTCTAAGCATTTGGTAGACATACAGAGATACTCTGTTTATGCTGTTCATTTAACCCTTATTTGAACAACTAAATGAATAACAGGAATATGCCCCACCGTATTTTTCTTATCATAATGGTTCCTAATCAGAAACCATTCTTTTTTCAATGTAAGAGGCCTTGCAGATGCCTCAAAATCTTTTTCTTATCAAATTTCTGTGACTTCTCTCTAAGCACGGATTCTTTTGTACCTGTAAATATGGAACATAAATTGAGTTTTACTGGTTCTGAGTCTTTCACTCACTCCAACATCTCTCTTAACATCTCATACAACCAGAAATCAAAAGTGGAAGGATGGAAACTTAAGATTACAAAGATAAGTCTTATACTGATGTGAGGAATGGCAATTAAAGCAGCCATCGTAAGAGAAACTAAAATGAAATGTCTGTATTCTACCTTTATTAGTAACAGAGAAGAGATATAGCATCTCTCCAGAACAGTGTTTGCAACTTCTTTATACATTACTTATATTACATTAATTTACATGCGCAGTAAGTACTGCCTGATATCTCAGGGTGACACCCCAGCCCCCTGATCTGAGTTTATTAAACTCAGGATAGTATGGAAGTTAGAAATTACATCCGAGTTTTGGAATACATACACAATAGTTAAATTTTTTAATTTACTGCATTTGGATTCTGGCTTTGTTCCAGATAGAAAAGCCTAAATACGTGGTGCCTAGATATAGTAATTATATGCTAAACACTTCAGACTCATCTTAATTATTTGTTATTGGAATAACTTTATTGGGGTTTGTTTATCAATTTAAGGGATACAGAGGGCAAAGTTCGCACTGAGGTGCTTGTCATTTTCCCATCAGATTACACTAATCACCTGCCATGTCGGCTAGGAAATACAGATGTATCAGTGCACTAACAGGGCCCCTCGGCAGCTTCCCTGGCAGACCTCCCTGCACCCCTGGAGTCCCCAGGACCCCCTTCCAGCCCAGCCAAGCAGGGATGCGCCTGGTGCCTGGTGCTCTCCCCATGGTTAGATGGGTTGGGGCTGCCAGGGCCTGCTTGGACCTCCCTGCAGGGGCCTCCCTGGGGAGACCCCGATGCTCCCGGACCCCGGGAGAGAAGCTGGTCCCTGGCATGCCCTGACAAAACCCATTTCCCATAGGATGTCCTCTGCACATCTCTGGAATTGCTTTTCGCTTTCGTCATGTCTTACCCAACCAATGGTACATGGCAACACACTGGGCACAAGTGTGAAAGTATCACGCACTGTCCACCATACATGTGCTGTATTTGGGACTCGTTATTATTCCCAGTATGAAATATCACTTAATCATCTAGGTAATGTTCTGTCACCATAATTACGCTTTACATTAGAAATGACAATTGTAAAAAACAGTTCTTTTCTGTAAGGGATGACAGACTACCATCCGATGTTGCACAAAATGGTATATACCCACTCATCACTATTGCCAAAATATATGCTGCGTGAACCAAAGACTTGGGCAGCTCCAAAGTACTCTTTTCCTTACTGGCACTCTTAAATAAGTCAACAAAAAATTACATAAACCAAGAGTGCTTAACTCATGTGCTTAAGTGATTTACTGGATTGGGCCCAAAAATATTGAAAATGTTGTGAGACTGATCCTTGATGTCATCCCTTACAACAAATATTAATATCCGGGCATTAGCTCGTTTGATTTTCAAGCAGTATTTTACTTTCTTTTCAAAAGAAACTTTCCTTATCTGCGATGCTGCGTATTTTGTTTTCTGAGTTGGCTGATACTACATAATGCAGCCTCTGAGGGGCTGAACCGGAAGGAAAAAAATCGATCTTTCATGGGTCTGTGGTAAAATTCTGCTTTCTCTCTTCTGTTATTACTCTTTTATGCTACCCAGTTGCAAAGCTCCGTAGCATTACTCTGCATCGGCAATGTTAAAAGTTTAATTTCCATCCATGGAGCAGTGCGGTGTTAACTGGAGTTTTAAGAACTGGGGATAAATGCATCTATTAACATAGAGATTTTCTAAATTCCAAATCGTCCCCTTGCCAAAATGTTTCAATTTTGATTTCTTTTGGGTTAGTCAATGAGCAACCATAACCAGCTAGTTTGCGACTGGTTTCACTTTTTGTTTGACGGGCTGACTGCAGTGTGAGAGCTGGGAAGCCTGCAGGGAAACACTTCCACTCCCCGCATTTTTGCACCGAATTAAAAATGTTGCAAAAGCATTTCTAATCAGACCAGCGCCTGTGTGCAGAGGGGAGTTAACCAGGACTACTGAGGAATAAATTATTCTGTCACGGTTCTCCACATGGCCACTCATTTTAGAAGAATTAGAGAGTTTTGTGAGTGCCTACTGACTTCTGTCTTCATACCATGGATACTCTTTAAATCAGCAATTTATCTCACTCATATCCTTTTATTTCCATAGTTGCTGCACACGAAGATAAACTGGTAGCAATTATTTGTAGTACTGGGGAAGGAGGGAAGAAAAAGCAACAATCTTTTCCAAAGGCTCATCGTACCAAATGAGCCACGGCAATGCCCCCAGAGAACTCTGACAGGGGGACGGGCGTACATTTTCGTTTGGGAGAAGAGGAAGAGCTCCCCAGACAGAAGTCTGGAGTGCAGTTTGCTTGTTCAGTAACCACAAAGCGCCATCGCCGTCCCAATATCTCCTTTTATTTGGTGCCATAAATAGCTGTCTACTTCAGCCTATCGTGACCTTTGATTAGCACAGCTACAAGCAACTGCTGGTCTGTCAAAGCACTTCAGAATATACTTTTAAAGCAGGGAGGAGGTCAAATACAAAAGTAAGAGAATAAACATGATGTATTTTTTCCCCTACAAGTGCAAAGTTCCTCTTACATCTCATTACGCTTCTGCAAACTGCAAATAGAGTAGAATCTAAAATCAGAAAAAAACCACCAGAAATCTGAAGAGGAATCGGTTCTTAGTTTCTTCCAAACCTAAGGTTTCAATTAAATTAATCAGGGCTTCCTCTTGGCTGAAGGAACCCTTCTACACAAGAGGGAAAACTTGCTACAAGTTGTACCAGTATTGTTTCCACAAGTATTGTTCATATCTTTTTTGTTGTTGTTGTTGACTTTTATGTGAACTGACAGTCAATTTCTTGGTGGACAATTGCCCACATTATAAAAATCCACTGATGTGTCACTGTTTGGCTCTGCCAAAAAAGCCATAGCAGTTGGAAGGAACACAGTATTTGGCCTGCCATTAAAACTGGGGTCTACTTAACAATAAAAAGAAATGGCCATCAATAAAAGCAGCAGTTTAAGCATAAGATGTGTCAAAAAATATACAATTGTTTGAGGTGCCTTTCTGCCTCTCTAAGTCATCATAAGCAGTCAAGAACTCATCAGACAGCAGTCTTGCGTCAGGCAAGGGAAGTTAAATGCATTACGGGGGCAGTAATTTTAAATGCTTTCCCCGGAGAACAAACTGGATAAATTGTAAATAGGAGGGAAACCGAAACTAACTGATAAGGGACAAATAAGGAGAAAGGAGGCCACAGTAACATGCTCAGAGGCATGAAAATCGCTGAGATAAATCGGCCGTTCTTTCTACGATTACACCTATTTCTAACCCGAACATGAAGAGGCCCAGACTTACACAGATTTTCACCATGGTTATGGCTTGTTTTTATTGTTGGTGAAGAAAACTCACATAAAAATATTCTTTTAGCAAACAAACTGTCACATCTGAACAGTGATGAAGGAGCTGCCATCCTTTGTTTTGTTTACAGAGTGGTTAACACAGAGACATACTTCAGATTTCCTTCCCAATGCAACCTAATGATTAGCAAAAAAGGACTAACTCTAACTTTGTTAAAATAGGAGATTAGAATTAGAAACAGTAGATATCACCACTTGGTTTTGAGCTCTAGCTTTTTACAGAAAAACATCCACCCACAGCTCCTGCAATTAGCTACCTGTATTTTAGTCTTTGTCACTGCGTGGTCCAAAAGATAAACACTTTGCACAAGAGTTTAGGCTGTTAGCCCTCGCCTCTTGAGCAAATTCCAACCCATGCGACCTAAATTCCTCCTGTGTTTTCAGCTGGATACTGTATTTTTCACTTCCTGCTCTGCAATTCTTGAATGATGTTGTTAAAACGAGACTTTGACCTCGGAATACAAACAAACACAAAAAATTAAGCACCATTTCAGGTACTCTCCAAAAGCAAGTTCCCCGTGTCTGCAGAATTTCTGTTCTTTTACGAAGTACACCTTCCCATTTTTTCCAGGTTTTAAATCCAGATTTAAAGTCTCACGGATTGTGATATTAAGCCTCTACATAGAATGGGTCGGGTTGGAAGGGATCTTCAAGACCATCCAGTTCTAAGCCCCCTGCCATGGGCAGGGACACCTCCCACTAGACCAGGCTGCTCAAAGCCCCATCCAGGGACGGGGCACCCACAATAGATGGAGATTCTACTGACTTCACGCTCTATGAAGCAGTCACAGAAATGCAAACGTATCGAAAGGAAGAAACAAGAGCAACGAAGGATCCATTTGGCTTTTTAAAACGCCGGTGCCCCCCAAGCGGGCGTCTGTTCCGAGGGAGGCAGCGTTTCAGCTCCGCGGCCTTGCCCAAAGCCCGCTGCCAGACGGCGGGCCCGAGGCAAGGCCCGGCCGGAGCACAGCTGACCGCTGCGTAAGCCGCGGCCGCCTCACCCCCACCGGGCCGCCCCGGG
>VXBO01002038.1:255813-385751 GCA_013400135.1 Rhinoptilus africanus
GGTGCCGGGGTTGCGTGTGCGCCCCCTCCCCCGCGTGCGCCCGGTCCCCGGACGGGGCGGAGCGGAGCGCGCAGGCCCCGGCCAAGCCCCAGCCGGAGCCGAAGCCTCAGGGCCGCCGGGCAGGAGCTGGTGACGCAGGAAAAACGCCCCGGCGGTGCCGCCGGCGCCGGAGAGAGCGGAGCGGCCAAGGGCCGGGATCTGAAGCGCAGGCAGCGGCGGCAGCTTCGCCCTCCCTCTTCCCGTCGCAGTACACGGCGTCCGCCCGGGCTGGGTGGTGGTGGTGGAGAGACCGGGAAAGCGGAGCCGCCCCCTCAGTCAGCCGGCTGCACGCCCGGGATCGCGGGGCCTGGCATGAGACTCTGCCCCGCTGGCTGCCTGGGATGAGGCAGTCGCCGGCCGCGCTCCTTCGGCAGCACCCAGGAGGGCACCGGGCCGTCGCAGCAGCAGCCGCGGGACAAGGGGAAGCCGTGCGGGGGTGAGTGGAGGAGAGCCGTGCCCGGGCGGGGCCCGGGGCCGGGGTTGGAGGCCGAGGCCGGGAAGCGGCGAGGCGAGGCGGGCAAGCTGTTTGTGCCGCAGNCCGGCCGCCGGGCCACCCCCCTCCCGCCGGGCCCTGCGTGTCGTCCCCCCTCCCCCCCAGCAGCCCCCGGTGCCGCCGGGTGAGGAGGGCCCGCTGGCTCCCCGCAGCGCTTGCACCCAGCTTTGCCTTCCCTGGTTCTCGCTTCCCTTCGCACCGAACGCCATTACTGAGGTGGAGTGATTGGAGCCGTGTAGGCCCGGGCGACGCCTGGAAATCGGGCCCTGCCGAGGCGCTTTGCCTTCGGTCTCAATGAAAAGCACCAGCACCGGCTCGTTCACGCCTGCTGTAAACATTATTAACACGTAGGCCACTCCTCTAAGTCTTCGGCTTCCAGCAACCCTATTTCGACGCACAAAAAGCCTTCATGGCTTTCCGCATCTTCTTCCTCTCGTTCACCTGGCCGCTTCTCCTCGAAGTTATTATGTCTTAGGGCTTGTCTGCTGCTATTTATTTTAGGCGATATAAACCCTCTCTCCTTGTCCGAGGTGTGTGGCAGGGGTAGTTGCGTGCAAGCTTGGCTACGATTATTATTCTCTGTTATTGTCCTCAAGAAAACCAAGGATTTTACCAGTTGGATGGGGGGGGTTGTGTGTTGTTAGTGACTCTGTTAACGTGTGGTGTCCCACTTGGTGCAGCATTGTTTGTATACAGAGAGAATAGCCTTTTAAAATAATTTTTAAAATTTTGTTCTTGATTTTGATCTCATAGAAGCATGCAGAACTGTTGAGGTGGTTTTTAAGGTGCCATATTTCATTTTCAGGTTGCTCCCTCAGAAGTCCGGTAAAGTATTTTGTAGAGGTACAATAACACACAACTGTATAGGAAAAAAAAATTATTTCAGAGAAGAATTGTTCTAATTAAATGTTCAAGGGACTCCCAGGCTTACGTGTTGTGTCTGTCTCAGCTGTCTTCATGTTGTCTGTACAACTTGATTTATATTCACAGTTCTGCAGTTGTGTTTGTATCACTGGACATTTGTATAAGCGCAAAGACCCTATGAAGTCGCATGCTCAAAGCTAGCACAAGGCCCACTTTTCCTGACCTAATTGCAGAACTGGGGCCTGTATTTTTAAAAAGTTGTTGAATTTAGATATTAACATACAGTGTTAGGTATACTGGTGTCAACGCTTGTTATGACAGACAAACTAAACCTGTGTTTTTCCAGCAGGCTTCTCAAATGCCTGACAAATGGATATTAAATTTGTTATGTTTAGAAAGGGATTATCGATGGGTGTTCAGAGGATTGACCTATTGATTATGGAATTGAAATGGTCTCTCTAGTAAGAAATTTTTAGGGGTGACTGATACTTGTAGGCAGCTTGCTTTATTCTTGATCTTTTAAGGTTTGACTTTGGGAAGTTGGCAGGACTCCCCACCATAAATGTTCCTGATCAAGTAACATGTTTGTTTCAGCAAAATCTAAGCCATGCATGAGTGTGTTGGCGGGTTTTTTTGTTTGTTGTTTGGTTTTGATCGTTTTTTTTTTTAAATAATGCTTTTGATCCTTTGAGTTGAAGTGCTGTTTATTCTGTATATACTCAAATATTAGGGTGGGCTTTTGGGGGGGTGGCGTGGAGGGTAATGTAGCTAAAAGTAGCTGTAAGATTGTATCATAGTAACTTTCTCCTCTACCTCCAATACCTTTTGTACTTTCCTGTAGGTTTTCTAAATTATATTTCTTTGAGTAGCCTCTGTCTTAGTCTTTCCAGGCTGCTGGAATTTGCCCTTGTGGTGGTACTTCTGCCCATTGAATTCGCAGGAAGACTACATCTGGAGGTGGTAATCAATAAGGATAGTGGTAGCAGAACTGTTTATTCTTTCTCTATCTGTGCAACACTGTCACCCTTACATAAACATTTTATTTCCCACGCTGTGGTGCATTTGTACTCAGAAATAGATGAGTGCAACTATTCTTTGTTCTAAATGCACACTTTTAGGTTTATGCATTTTATTAATCTTCTGGAATCCTTACAAGTGAGACTCAGGATAAAAAAAAATAGTGAATTAGTGTCTAGTCAACAAAATTAAATAGGCTTTTAAGAAAGTAAAGGTACCTGTAATACCTTTGCTCCAGGACATCTTCCATTTAAAATTGAAATTATTTTATAATTTTCTGATATGAATACAACTTTGGGTAAAAATAGGTAGGGATTCAGTTATTTTTTAGTGTAACAAACTACTTTTAAATGTCTTTTAAGTTATATTTCTGTCAGGTGTGTACTGAAAATATATTAAGTTCCATGGGAAATATTTCTGTCCTTCCTGCTGTGACTTAGAAATAAGTTCAAAACTTATCTCACGTATTTGAATGGCAAGCACTTTTCTGTTAGGCTGTGTTGTCTGTGTGTTTTTATTTTATATTCTTTTTTTTCAGAAATACTGTATTTTAAATCCTAAGAGATCTAAAAACTGTAGGTGTATTTTGAAAACATCCTCAGCAGGATAGCCTAATTTGTGAATTTAATGAATCATAAACATCCTTATTGTTTTTCACTTAAGGCATGATTATTATTTTTTAAAACAAGCAAAGCCCCCCCCCCCCCCCCAAAATACCCTCCCAAAACTATTGCACTTAACTTTATATTTTTCTTGTAATCACAAATGTTGTTTAATCAAACTAGTCCAACACTTGCAGAGACCAGTGTGAAGTGGTTGTCTGAAGATGTAAGAAACTTTGCTTGTGTTTTCTGTTTGCTTGAAAAGCAGCACGTGTGAAGGCTTTTGTGTACTGTAGAAAATAATTTCCTGGGTGTTACTATTAATCTGAGCATTTGGACATGGTTTGTCTTATTAAGGTATGTTAAATTTTTCTTAAAACATGGATATGTCTCTTGAAACTGTATCTGCATCCAGTTTTGTTATTCATATCACCCATATTTAAAATCAGAGTGCAGAATTTAAAGCTATACTTGAGGGTATGTTTTGGGAGCACAGCTTGATAAAGTCTATCTTTTGTTGTAGTACCTTGTCTTTGCAAAGCTAGCAATACTTTGTGCTGTTGCTGTAGGCTTGTTTGTGGTATATAAATACAAAACTACTTTTTTTTTTAACATAAGTGAGCTTTGTTATGCATAGTGCCACCTGACACAAACCTAGTGAAAAAAGAATTGAAAATTAGGCTGTACTGCTATATCTGCCCTTTACCATCAGTGTAGCAACTTGACCACAATCTTTCTTTTGCTCCATTTTTCTTAGGAAGTTTTCTTAAGAGGTTCTTACTCTGTAATATCCAGTAGTGATGAATGTCAGTTGCTTAGCAGTCTCACCAAGCAGTTGATTGCATTTAGGAAGAGCAGTTTGGTAAATCTTGGTACTGCAGAATGGTGGTTAAAGGAAACAGTCTTCCCAGAGCAGAGGCAAGGGATGGAAAGAAGGTCTTTCATAAGCATGTGCTTGCATGCAGTGAGACATTAATTTTTCTATCTGGGAAGTTTGAGCTACTTTGGATTCGTGTGTTAGAAAAACGCAGTGACTTTTTTCATATATTTAATCTAGTTTTTATTCTCTTGTTTATGTAGGAACATCTTAAAGTTTTTCCAGTGTTATAATGAATTCTGATTTTGTAATGAGTTGAGAATCCTTTTTAAAACATTACGTTTTATTCGCTGTCTCTGTTAGGCTTAAGGCTGGACCATGACTTGGGAATATTGTTAACAGAGGTTCCCTCCGCACTTCATGACAGAACCATGTTTTGACTTAGATCTTCTTGTTTAGAGTCTTGAATAGACAGTGGCATAAAGCCGTTCTGTCATGACTTTGCACCCTCAAAATATCAACTATTGCATTTCCTTGACATTAGTGTCCTCTTGAGCCCACTGTGTGCTTTGAGGACTTTCTGTAGATTTAGTTTAGTGAAATCATTTAAATATTGAGTGGTGGTAAGGTTATGGGGAAGCTGTTAATAGTTTTGCTTGCAATAAAGGAGAGGAGGAAAGTATGTAAGGTCTTAAAGTAGCCAGTTGTGACTTAGTGTAAAATCTTTTTACTTCTTTTTTTCTTTTTTTTTTTTTCCTTAAGGGAGTTTATCGGCACAGCCAGTTCCTTTTGCGTTTTCTGTTGTGAATTTTCTGATACTTGCTTCGTTTTATAAGAAGCCATTACTTACTCATTTGAGAGTTTAATTCAATCTGCTTGATATCAAAGCTTTTTGGTTGCCAGCTGTTTATGTGTTTTTAAATAAAAATTAAAATGCTTGGTATAAAAACCATCTTGATACATGTACGTTCACAACCTTGCTTTCTGAAGGGAACATTACTGATGTGTGGTTTTCTTAAAGGATTAGTTAGTATTAACTGAGAGTGATTACTTGCTTTTGGTTAACTTCTTTTTGTTAGTACATCTCCAAAAGAGATCCATGGAGTGTAGATTAAAAATCTGGTAATGTTTTAAATGCAAGTATTTTCAGCTTTTTTCATGAAGTTAAAATGAAGACTGCTTTAGAAGTAATGGATAGCTATCAGGAATGTTATCATGGGAAACTTTTATTTGTAGCATCCTTGATCTGCTTACAAAAGCAGTATGTAAGCCTGTTTTGTGATTTAGTTTTCCTTACATGTGTAACTGCCAACAAAAAAAAATGTGATTTTTTTGCTTGTAGATCTTTGCATGGACATCTTAGCAAATCACACTGTTTGGTAGTTACCATTTAGCCATGAGTTCACTCATAGGAGGGGAATTCCACATTGCATCATTCCTTAAAGATGTGCATCTGTGAATGGAGAACTTGAACAGAAGAAACCTTTTTTCCAAATTTTCAAGTACGTGAAGGAATTTCAGGACTAACTTTCCATTAAGCTTTCATGTGAAATACCCAAAACTCAAGCAATATAAAATTGTCCTTAGAAGAGCCTTTGTTTAAGACAAGGAATGCTTTTTGGTTTTTTTGGTAACAGCTAAATGGCATCATAGAATGACATGAAAATGTACGTTATAAATTCCATAGGCTTCAATCCTTAAGTCAGTTAATTGCTGCTTGATCGTTTGTCTAGCTTCAGCGGGACTAGGTCTGGGAAGAAGAGAAGGTGGTGTTTTGCATTAGAGTGGTCTTAGCTATAATGGTCTGAAATGGTGAAAGAAGAAAAAGGAGATTGTTTAGAAATGTGTTCAGTAGAGAAAAACGAGTAGTGATGTGTGCCAGGTAGGATCCCTCTGTTACCAGACAGGCTTTTTTGGTTGGAGGGGAGTGTCCTTGCTAGCACTGTAGTGTGGGATAGTGCTGACAGGCCTGTTCTCATGTGGATGGAGCTTCAGTTTTCTTGTCCAGAAATGAAAATTGACAGTGAGGGAAAGTAAGCATCTCTTATTTTTCTAATATAAAATGAGAATGAACATTGTTGTCCAAATACACTGGCATCTCAGTAAATGAGCCTTGCATCTTTTGGTGTTTAATTTTTCTGCTGTCTTAGCAGTGAAGTCCTTTGGTGTGTTTTTGAGTAAGTTTCAACAGAACAAGTCCTTGAACTTGGAAGTTAAATAGAATCATAGAATCATAGAATCCTAGGGTTGGAAGGGACCTTAGTAGATCATCTAGTCCAACCCCCGTGCCAGAGCAGGGCCACCTTAGAGCAGGTTACACAGGAACGCGTCCAGGCGGGTTTTGAATGTCTCCAGAGACGGAGACTCCACCACCTCCCTGGGCAGCTTGTTCCAGTGCTCTGCCACTCTCAAGGTAAAGAAGTTCCTCCTCATGTTTAGGTGGAACTTCCTATGCTCAAGTTTGTGCCCGTTACCCCTTGTCCTAAATAAGGAAGCTGGATGTACTGAGCTTAATTTTTAGGTGGATAGGTTGGTGAAAGACCAAAATTTTGATAAACTAAAAACTTAAACTGTAGTTTAAACTGTATTTTATGTTAGAGTTTGTATATTTCTAATTTAGAAACAAAATCTTAATTGTTTGGTGATTTCTGACATTTCCTTTTAATGCGTTTTCCTGAATCATTTAGCTGTGAGGATTTCCATTATTTTTTTTATAAATTGCGACATAAACTCTCTGGAGCTTGAAGGTGAAAACTCCAGTGACTTGGTCGGCAGTTTCAGGCTCCAGTTTTGCACAGCCCTCCATATGCCTTGTCCTGTCTTCTGGATAGTGCTTTATTAATGACAGTAGGACCTTAAAATCCCAGGTGCTTTTCCTTGCTGCTTCTATGTGTGTGTACACACAGCCCTGCAATGGGATATTTTTAAGATGATGTACTGTCGTTTTTCCTAGGTAAGGTAGTACTGGCGGGTTTCTTAAGTGCTTTGTACGTCTGTCACTGTGTCAGAGTTTCTTCATGATAGTTCTGGTAATTAGACGGGAAGATAGAATTTTCAGATAATCTAGAGGTTTTACTCTTATTCTTGTAGCAGCTTAGCCATATTGCTGTGGTTGACAGTTTGTAATGTATCTAGTGAATATGTAACTTGAAACATGGATTTGCCCTTATGGCATTTGAGAAGCCATTAGTTCCTTTCCCTTTCCTTAAGTGTTTTAGGATTGTGAAAAGTTAGAAATTTTTTTCGTGAAATGAAAAGTTTCATTTTCATCAGTGGCAATGGATGCAGCAAGATTAGCATAGCGGTAGTGAAACCTTGCTGGAAGCTAATGTGTCTTCAGCCATGCAAAAAAACCCCCCTTGATCAGTGTCAGCCTCTGATTAACAGGCGTGTGACTGAAGTTTTTCACATATGTGCACCATCCTGAGATTTTTGACCAGACGACGGAGAATTTAGTAATGCATCCTGTCATGAATTTGGCTTTTTCTTCATATCACTTTACTGATAACAGAATGAATATTAAGAACCAGTAGCAACTTCTGGATGTGGTACCTGGAGGCAGCTGGATGAGGATAGACCAACATGATGTTAGCTTAGTTTTGTTGCTGGCCAGTAGTAGCCAAAAGGAGAGATTCAGATTCTGTGTTGATTGATCCTTAGTTGGTACTTCAGAAGATCATGTTTTTCTAGAATTGACATTGTACTCCATGCTTGAGGTACTGTTTGTTTATATGCTTTATATTTACTTAGGTGTCAGTATCGCACAGGAAGATTGAGATGTTGTAGAAGTTGTATACATTATCTAGACCAGCAGCAAGTAACTAGCAGTTGAGAGCAGAGAATCAAAATCTCTCCTGTGAGAGCTGCTTCCTGCTTTTTAAGTATGTGCTAACACTGTACTACACCTAAAATACAGTTTGAGGGGTTTTCAGCATTATTAGCCACTGTGGTTCTTCATGGGTCTGAAAATAGGATAAATAGTAGTAGTTTACACTTATAATGAAGACTAACCCTTTAGTTCTACTTTCTGTTATTCTAACAGAAAAATTGTGCTTTAAATGTGAGTTTATCATTGTATGCCATTTAACATCTAAATGACTGTTGTCCACTAAAATTCTTTATTCCATATCACTTTAACATAATTAGCTTCTCTCGTGTATGTGATGAATTTAAGTTATTTTCTTGTAAGTTCTGTGCCAGAAATGGGGGGGAGGGGGCAGTGAGAAGCCTTAGCAACCATGTTGATAGTTAAACAGTTCAGCTGCAATGGTTGTTTCCATCTGTAGGAATTATGAAGATATGATTTTTGAGGTACATTTCTGTAGACTGGTACAGTAGGTTTTTTCCTTTCACAAGCTCTGGAAATGTTTGTTTTCTCTTAAGATACTTTATTAGGATTTTTAAAATGTTTTCTCTTAAGAAATGAGCGATTTCTTGTTTAAATTTTTGCAGTTTGCTCCTACTTGCCTGCTTGGTCTGATGTTATTAATCTGCTTTAAAGAAACTTTGTGGTGAGATTTTATTGATCTGATAAAATTAGTTATGCATTTGCCTTTTTTCTTTTACGGCCTGGATATCTTCTGGTTTATTCATTCTTTGTTTTCTCGGGCAGTTTTTCCTTGGAAATGTTACTTATGAATTTAGAGTGCCCAGTTGTTTTAGTGGGTATCTTCCTTTGGACTTTTTTTTTTTTTTTTTTTTTTTCTCTCTAATACTTTGTGTAGCTAATGTTTCTGGGTAACTAATGTTTTATTTCACCAAAATTGGTGAAATTACGTGTATACTTTGGAGAGACTGGGAAGAAAGTATCTTCTTTCTAGATGACAGCTTGTCACAGGGTGCGTATAATCAGTTGGATTTTTTCTGTGCTTTGCTGAATTTGTAAATATGAGCTTGATGTTTGAGTTACCTTATTTTTGCTCAGATACTTGAGAAATGCAAGTGAAGAGCTTGATCCCCCTCCCTTCCCCTTCCTCACATAAATTGAATTTGGATATGAGTATTACTTCTTTCCCCAGGTACAGTACGTATTATTCGTCAGGACTTGAGATTTGCAGTATTTCAGAGTGGATTCTGCAGCAGAAGTAAAAGCTTGATTTTTAAAATGCTTCCATTATTCATTTTTCATTTGAATTATCAGATGGTTCAGTGATGTTACTTAAAAATTGTGTGCGGTGAAAAACAAATGATAAAGAGAACCTTGGAAAAAATGCACAAGTCATGATCTATTTAAACATTTTGCCACTTAAGAGGGTTATTTTCACTTGAGCCATGGGCAATTTAAGAAGATTCCTCTAAGTTTAGATAAAAGTGTAAAATGGGCAAATATGAGAATTAAACTTGTCATTAAACCAGTGGGTTTTTTTCACCCCACCTAATTATGAACTCTGTCCCATTGGATCCTTGACTCCTTCAGTTTGGAAGATGGATTGAATTGGATTGTCATTCAGTATTTTATCTTTGGAATTCATTCTGTAAATGCATATTTTACATCAGTTTAAATCCCATACTGAGTAGTAGAGGTATTATTCTATTAATAAACCTGATAGGTGCCTTTCACTCTCAGCCTGTACATTTCCCAAGCATTAATATACTATTTATCTCGTCGCTCTGTAAATTAAAAGGCTTGTGTTGTCTTTTGTGTTAATGATGAAGAATTGAAGCAGAGAGTCTGTAAACTTCAAAATTACCTCCTGTCATAAGTTTTCAATCGATTTTTATTTGATGCTCAGTTGTTAGACAACTTATGTTGGCTTAAGTTGCTGTTGTGCTCACTCGCTCTTCCTCGTTTTTGCCTTAATCTTGGTACTCAGAAAAATGAGAGGACGATGAAGAGGTTAATCTGAAAAATCTATGATTTCTCCAGCAATGTATGTGAACAAGACACAGACAATTAACTTCTTGGGGGGTTCTGTATAGCTGCCTTATAACCCTGAGATTTCCCTTTGACTTCTGTGGTTCTGTTTCTTGTGAAACATCATTTAACTTCTGCAACAAATAAAGTATGGACAGGTTTTCTTTCGAGTGCCTCAGTTGATTGCAGTCTACCCAGGAGACTTAGTCTGACAGAAATGAACTTTAGTTTGATGGAAATGAAATTACAGTAGAAACCATATTACTCTGAAAATCCCAAATTATGTAGGAGAAAAATGACAAATTGAGCCTGTGACAAATTTAGAGAGCATGTTGTCTCTGTTCGTCTCTCACACAGACACAAAATTTTGTGGTATGAAAATTTCTTTTGCTAAAAAGTAGTAAGACGTTAGCTGTCACGGTGGATACAGCTGTTGTACTCAGTTACTCATACTCTGTCATCTCTAATTCCAGGTTTTTTTGACCTGAATTTCCAGATACTTGAATCGTGCAGTCTTGTGTACAGTTTCCTAACTCTGTCCTTTTTTCTTTTTGTCAGCAGAAGTAAAATTTTTGCCAGCTTCTGTGTTTCACATCATCTGCTTTACCTGCTGTAGCTTTGTCACTGATTTATGTACTTGCGGTCAGGTTATTCAAAGTGTTATTGCTAAATTAATTTTCCTGACTCACTGTGATCTGTTAAGTATTTCACTGGTTTATCATAATTTCCAGGGCAAAGACTGTTTTTTGCCTTCACCTTCTTAGACTTCTCGCACTTAGCCTTATTTGCTCCAGCTACTTAGTATTTCTTTCATGACTGAACTTGTGCTGTTCATGAACTGACATTCCTGGCATTTATCGTGTACTAAACAGCTTTCTCTGTGTGCATTTTCCTGTGATATCCATTATGCTTGAGAAAAATTTTGGTCTTTATGACGCTTCTGTGTTGTCAAGACTCATCTCTGTTCTAATGTATGTGAATCTCAGTTGCTATCATAGCTAAATATATCCATATTCTGTTTCCTTCCTTTCTCCTCCTCTTTCAGGGTGTATTTCATGGTAGATTAGCACTGATGCTAAAAGAGCTGGTTCTATCCATGGTTATATATTCTGCCTGTTTCTTGTGCCATTGTTAGTGTTCCTGTGGCATGTGAAGCAGCTGAAAGCTAAAATGATTTTCATTCCTTTCCCCCAGTTACCTTTCAGCCAGATTGGCTTCTTGATCTGGCTGACTATGTGGTGACGCAAGGGCTAATGCTAGTGATGAGAAGGTGGTTAGGATGAAAGGGAGCAAGCAAGATCATCCTCCTTCTCTTCTTGTGACAGTGGAGGCTTTCCTGGTTTCAAACAGACTGTGAAGCTGTACCTTCAGCTGAGGGTTGTCCACATGCAGAAATACAATGAAACTTCTGTCCTAAAATTTACCAGGACACAATACTCTCACTGGGGACTAAGCTTGCTGTTTCTCACTGAGGTTCCCACAGTGGAAGCAGAAAAGGTCCATGTACACGCTGTGGTAGCAAAACTACCTTATGAGAGTGCTGTGGCTGACACTTTGTGCTAGTTTAAGCACTATCCCTGAGAAGAACAGTTACAACATTCCTCTTGTCTATTGGTGGATTCAACTGAAAACTGGTACCTTTATAGTCTATTTTGTGTACAGAAGGGATATGCTCTTTAGCAAGGGGGTTTACGGGATTTAGAAGTTAACCATTTTCAGTGCAGGGAGATCTCCTGCGTTTCTCAATAAAGAAGGTTATGACATGCTTTTTGATAGGTTTTATAGATAAAGGAATGTGAGGTTTCTGGGATAGTGGGGTCACTTTTTGGTTCTGTGGGGCAGTAGGTATAGTGGAAATAGCTCTCCTGTTTCCAACCCTGCTTGGTTCTTAAAATACTTTCTAGGAGCTTCCTTTTGTTCCTATACAACTTCCTCTGCATTTACCTTTTTGAATTTATCTCAAACTGCAGCCTTTGTTGCATTGGCAGGAGGAGCATTAAGGCAGAAGACAACACTGCTGTTCCTGTTGTGACTTCTTATTTCCCTGCAGAGAGGCCAGGATTTTTAAGGGGAGTTGTTAATACAAGTTCTCTGGAGCAGGTAGATTGTTTTCAGTGATTTCTTGAGCAATCAGTCTGCTTAGGCAGACTTGTATGAGTTTAGTTGGAATGGAGCATGTTTAAGGCAGACAGTCTTAAAAATTAGCTATCAGGTTATAACACCTCTACTGAGCTTGTGCAAGCTTGATTTTTTCAGAGCAAGTGTCTTCGGACTGAAATGGTTGTAAGGCAACAGGAAACGGCAAAATGTTTATTTGCAGACAGCTAGCATGGAACCGTACAAAAATCTCCAGGCTGAGTTAGGCAGTTGGTACATTGAAAACTAGTTGGAAGTTTGTCTAAATTCGTTAAGCAGTTACGAAGAAGCTTATTGGAATGTGAATTTTAATGCTGATGTCACTTTTGTATTTGAGACATTTTAAATTATGCGTGATGATGGTAGTGTCTGAATTCCTGTGCTTAGTTTGTGCTTTCTGATTAATAATTTTGTGTTTTAAAGCCACAAGTGGAATGAGCCTGGAAGATGCCATTATGCATCCCTTCAAATAACTGAGAAAGAATGAAGGAAGCAAAAGCCATTCAGCACCTACCAGTAGCCTGGTATAGAATGTATGAACCTCATAAAAAATAACGGAAACCACAGTGTATTTAGGTATCTCTCTGGGAAACCAAGGCTACAGATGCTACTGAACATGAGAATTGATGATTTGAATGTTTGTACAGTTTGGTGGGATCTTCCAAGAATGGGACGTTGAAGTGTTACTTCCTTTATTGCCCTGTTCCCCAGGAAGAACTGAAGTTGTGAATAGTATTAAATTGCACCAGTAGAGCAGATCAAAGGGAGTGCTTTTGATTTAAACTTTTTCCATTAAATTTTTAGATTTTTGTCTGCCGTGAATGTTATCTGTAATCTTTAGGCAGTTGGACTAGATGATCATTGTAGATCCCTTCCAACTGAAAAATATTCTATTCTTAAATATTCTGTTCTATTCGTTGGAGGAGGAGGTGGATACTTCATAGTTTTAGCTTCATCAGTGCTGCCTACAAAATTGTGCTAAAAAAAATCTGAGATTTCTTTGTAAGCCCTGCAGCAAAGGAAGAACACAACTTCCAAGGAAGTTTCAAAGGTCAGCAGAGCTAGAGGATAAAGGTTCTTAGCAATCATTAAGGGTTTCAGTCTAACTCCCCAAAAGAAGTGAGATATTTTGTGGTGCCTTTTTGGAATTTACAAAACTCATGTTCTTCACTGGTTAACCTTAGGACCTGCTTTAGAGAGAACTTACAGAATATAACGCAACCTAAAATAACAGTAAAAACTTCCTGCATAGGTTGCAGAACTAAAGTTTTGGATATGTATCAGTGGTTTCGCTGCTACCCTCACAGTATCTGATGTGAACTCCAAAGCTTTGGTGAAGTTAAAAGTCCAAGGATTTGATCATGACAGAAGAAAGGATTACTCTTTCCGAAAGGTGGAATTGAAGGAGCTTCTGAAGTGACTAAGAAACTGGAATTTGCAGTTTGGAAGAAAAAATCTGTGTAGATGCATCAGCATTTGTTTGTTTACATCAACCTGAATGAATATTGCAGGATTCTTGTGGCAAATCTGAACAGAATAAAAAAAAACCCCAAACATTCTTTGCTGTGAAATTATGTAATGTCCAAATACAAACAAAATCAAGTAGGCTTAAGCTTCTGCAAAGTCTAGTATTGAGGACATTGACCTCACAAAATGAGGCAAAAGTGAGAGACTGACAGCTTTTTACAAACAAAGGCTTTGGCCTTGTTTTAATTTGCTCCAGTACTTTAAAAATGGGTACTGCTCAACACAAAACCATAAATAGAACATTTTCTTATGTTAGCCGAGTTGTGTAAAAAGTTACATTAACAACATCAGATTTGATTTGTTGGTTTTAACATTACCTTGTAGAAGCTAGTATACTTCTTGGATTGTACGAATTAAATTTCTTGCTGAGTTCTTGTGTTCAAGAAAACCAAACTTTGGTAAAAATGGTGCTTAGTGCTCTCTTTCTGGCATGATTTAATTCCTTTTAAGAGCCTTTTGCTGAAGTACTTCCTTGGCTTTGGTTTGTAATGCTGAAGATTTACCGTTATTCTTTCCTGTGCATAGCTGGTAGTAATTTTTTTTGCACTTTACTAGTACTGACTTTGTTACAAACCTATTAAGCCTAGACCTTCCTCCCCATTTAGTTCTGTATTTTCTCTATATTTTGAATCTGCTGTCTGCTTTAATTTCAAACGCAAATTCATAACAATGTCACGGTACTTCATTCCTCCTGTGTTGGAAGGTAGAGTTCCTAACCCCTTTCAGTGGGAGACTTGCAATGGATGGAAATATTACTTCAGTGTTACTTGGTGTTATGGGAATGCATTCAGGATCCTCCCCTTCTGGCTTGATATGAAGAGCAATATTACTAAATATATTACTCTATTATTTACACTTCACACGTTGTGTTTAAAGAAGGTTTCTGTGTATGGACTTTATTTTTAATTGAAAGTGTAGCTATATATAGTCAGTAGTGATACTAGCTGGTCATCGTAGATCTGTGTGCTATTTCCAATGTTTTCTTACACGACTAGCCAAAGATTTGCAAAACACACATTTTAGATGTATTGATTCTGTTCTTGAAGTCTACAGCTTTAAAGCTTTTAGCATTAAATAGTATCTTACTATATTTATAACTTCGGGCTTCAGAACTGAAAAGGAAATATGTCATGTGTAGAAAATTGTGTAGCTCGTCTCAAAAAATTGTAGGGGAAAGGCAGGTCCTCATTGCTTTTTCTTATTTTGTTTATGTGCTTGATTGGCAATGATTGCTTTTTTGAAAAGAAAATGTCAGTTAGAAATACGGTTCATGTAGTACTTACCTGCTGGCTTCTCAGTTCTTTTTCTCCTTTGATAGGCCCAAAGGTTGAAGAGAGTAGAAATAGCAGTCTTAAAAGGATGTCTTTATTCCCTTATTGGAGGGGAGCAAGATAAATACCAGTTGAGTAAGATAAATACCAGTTGAAAACTCCAGAACACTTAGTCTGCCTTGGAAGTGGATGGTCTCTGGTGTTCTGTTCTGTGGCCAGTCTTCTAATGGGTTCAGGTATTTGATTCAGCATGTTGCAGTCTCACCTCACTGGAGCAGCTAATTGGTGTGGAGGCTATCTTTGTTGCTGCTAATTTTTTTTCTATATGTAAAAGGCTGTAATTCACAAGTTTCTTACCAGTTCTGAGACCAAAATGATATGCTGCTGTTAGAAAGACAACAGTCCTGAGATTTATTGTTGCTACAAAATACAATTGTGGTATTCACGTGCTGTTGCTTTTCTAGAATAATCATGCTTCTAGTCATATTTCCCAATATATGTGAAGTTTTCTTTGTGACCTTTTTTCCTAGGTGAGTGACCTGATTTTTGGCTATGTTAGTGAACATTTTATTGTGCCAAATTTATCAGATCATTCAGATTACTCTGTGACAGGTTGTCATTGTTTATCACCCCATTAGTTTGTGTTCCGTGTGCAAAATTTATTAGTAATTTTATAGTTTTGTCTATGTTACTGCTCATACTGAGTAGTATGGGATTGAGAATTGATATGTGAAGTGTTTGGCTAGGAATGTTGTCCCTGTTTGTTAAAATTATGGTGTTAATTCTGTTTTCAATAAGTGGAGATTGTTGGTGTTTTTAAACCTGTTTTGTTTATTGTAAATTTAATCACACAAGCATGTAAGAATGCAGTACAGAAATTCAGGTAGTCTGTAACATCTTTTGCATTTATGATAAAGTGTTAAATTGATCTTACTACGCTGTAGGAAGTTGCATTAGTGGCAGTGAGTTTCACTTAACGGGTTTATGTCCAGAGATGGTAGCTTGATTTCTTCTCTCCGTTCCCCCTACTCCCCACCCCCACCCCCTTCCTTTCTGTGCTATTTTGGACTATATCCTGTTTTTCAAGATAGTAGAAGTCATGTCTGCAGATTTCTCTGGATTCTTGATCAGATCTTAAAACTCTTAAGTGCAGCTTATCTGGGTTTTCTGATTTTAAAATATTCAGTATAAGTTGTTTTAATATATTACATTCTAAATACTGGAAGCTGAGTTTTTTGTTATGACATTGATGCATCTTTTATGTTTAGATTCAGAGCAGAAATATTACTTAATATCATGGCAGAAGAGGCTGAGATGCTTATCATTTATATGGTGGTTGCTAGGATGTTTTAAATGTGTTAATTATAAATGATAGTCATATGTGTGTACTAGGAAATACATATTAGATAAAGGTAAGGATAATCAATTAGAATAAATTTGGAGACTGTATTAAATGAATGGCATGAAGAAAAATTATTTTTTGATACATCGTTCTGTTTTGTTAGTATATTGCAATATGTTCATGCAGAATTAAATTCTGTTTTAAGTGCAAGAAAAATGAGATGATGTTTTCTACAAGGTATTTTTTTTCAAGGTATTTAAAAGACAGGTGCTTAGAGATATAGTTCAGTGATGGTTTTTGTCAGAGTTAGGTTGATGGGTTGTACTAGATGATCTGAAAGGTCCCTTCCAACCTAGGCAATTCTGTGATTCTACCTGCATTAATATACAAACCTATAGATTCTTCTGAAACAGCTTTAAAGATTCATTCTACTAGGAAACTGAACCTGTTGCTATTACTGTCCTGTTGTTTTCAGAAATGCTGCTAGATATTGTTATAATTACTAAAAAAAACCCAACCTTTCAATGCTACTACAGAAATATAGTTTACATCTGTGTGCTTTTATGAAGAATATTAATTGGCAAGAATCGTAGGCTGTATTGTGTGCATCCTCATGCAGAGAAAACAGAGTATTACTGTCTGAACTGAGGTGTCTGGTCTGTTGTCCCTTTCTGACTTAGTAAAGCATCGCATTCTGTACATTGATAAAGCTTTTAATTGCCCTTTTATAGTGTGCTTCAGCAGCTAGTAGGAAGCCATTGGTACCTCACTGCTCAGAAATTTTTAAATTTCCTCTATTCACCAGTGCTTTGCTGTAAAAATTCACATCTTGCTGAGAAAAGCTTTTGTTACTTAAGTTAATTTTTTAAATATTTTTTCCTGCCCGTAATACTGAGAATATATTATGATTTTCCCATTGACTTCTGAGCATCCAATAATAATGGTTTTTGAAGCAAAAAGGCAGAGCGGTCTAAGTTGAATATGAATTAACATTAAAAGTTAATTAAAGTCTTAATAGTGTAACATCTTGGATTTGTAAGCATTTGGATATTTGGATTAATGCTTTTAGGAACAACCAGTGTTCTTAAAGTGTTCTGGACGGTGAACTTTGCTATATAGCTTAGGCAGGTGTAACTATTACTTCCATTACAGAATTGGATGAACAGGCTGAAGTTCCTGGGCACTGAAACAGGTTGCCCAGAGAAGCTGTGGATGCCCCATCCCTGGAAGCGTTCAAGGCCAGGCTGGATGGGGCTTTGAGCAGCCTGGTCTAGTGGGAGGTGTCCCTGCCCATGGCAGGGGGTTGGAACTCGATGGTCTTTAAAGCCCCTTCTAACCCAAACAATTCTGTGATTCTATTTGATGTGCCGTGACCAAACTACAGATTTAATAATCAGAAATAAGGAACCAAGAACACTTAATCAGTCCCTGGTGCAAACTTTAGACATACTGTTTTCTTGCAGTAGTACAAGTAAACATGATGTAATAATAATTACTGCATAGATTATAGAATATCAGATGCAAATGTGTGTATTCCTTTTAATCTAGAACATTATTTAAATGTAAACATTAAACCATGATTTGTACTGCTGCCTGTAAAGGACTAAGGTTGCAGCTGGATCCACGATACTGCCTCAATTCTAATTGGCTATAGTGCCATGAACACAACTTTTTGGGGTTGCAGGAGGGCAGCCTCCCATAAAAAAACCTGTAGCATAATTGGAAAAAAGTATAACATTGTGTTGCTTAGCAACATGAGATTGGGTCTGACTCTGAAACAAGTTTACATACTAAAGTTCTGAGATCTGGGCTTTTTAAATATATTTTAGGTTTGAGGCTTTGTTCCTGTTGTAGCTTGTGCTTTCAATGCAAGGTGAAAGGATGTCTTGCCTACTTGTTCGCTTATTCATCGTGAATTCAAGAAAAGGGCTGCATAGTAAGTGAAAGTCATAGTTCAATACATTTCGGCAATTTGTAAAATAGATTTACTGATAGAAGTGACTTACTAAGTTTGCTTTTCTTAGGTTATAGTGCATGTATTTACCAGTGCTTTTTTAAATTCACTTGACTTCATTATATTCCTGGAAAGTCTGGTTTGTTTTACTGTTGTGACCAATATCCCCATCTCCCAGCATAAAAAACCACATTATCTAGCTACTTATCGATGCCTTGAGTGTAGTGTCTTAATCACTTGGAATGTTTAAAAGAAGAATTTAAATAATAGAATTGTGGGGGCTATAAATTTTATGGCCCTTTTTCTTCTGTCATTCGGATATATTGAATATCATTGAGGATACAGTTTCATACCAGTGGAACCAGTGTAACTCCCGCTGAAAGTTTCCCAGAGTGAAGGAATGGCTGTACTGGTTGAGAAGCTCAGTCTTGCTCAGCGTTCTGTCCATGACAGTGGTGGGAAATGTATGCCTACAGAAAAGCAGGGCAGCAGGGCCACAGCTCAGTGAAGGAGCACTGTTAATATTCTTAACATTTGCTGGGTTTGTATGTGAGGCATTGACTGCTTGCTTTCTTGGTGCTTTACCTTTGACATTCTCCTCTATTGACTGTCACATGAGCAAAAGGCTTCTTCAGAACAGGAACTGAAATGGACTTTTCTGTTTGGTGGCCAGACCTAAGCCTAAAATCTGAGGGCTTGACCTCTTGTTACGTTATCTGGGAGAAAGCATCATGTACCTTAAGTAACCAGTGGTACGCTATCTAACTGTTAAATGCATCAAGGATTATTGACAAGTGAACATCTTTTAGAGAAAGGCACTTTTTGCTGCTGTCCAGTTCCCTTTCAGGGCCTGACTTTGTTGATTATTGCCTTGAAGTAAGATGGTCTTTTGAGTGGTGTAAAAGATTTCCTTGTGGTTTTTTTTAAAGTTTTTTGGAAAGTTATTCCATGTGGAAACAAGAAGTTACTACGTTTTGAATGTGTCCGTTTTGTTACCTTGAGGTGTAGAGCCAAGTACTGGGTTCTCAGCCTTAGCTTTGTGGTTTGCTTTGGTTAGAATTTCTTGGGCTCCAAGCTTGGCATTTCAATGAGAATTTTCTATCAAGACTGAAAAAATTCTGATGGAAGGGGGTCAGATTTAGCCAGAGAACCCTAAGGAAAGATTTTACTTGACCTAAAAAGGGAATCTGAGAACTGTAAGCTTAGGCTATGTCTTACACCTGAAACAGTTAAATGTAGTCAGATTCTGCGCTTTATCAGTATGTCTCAAGTCTGGTTACGTGAGAAACCAGCACCATTGCCCAGTTTTCTGTTTGGAAAATGTTTTTCAAAAGATGAAATAAATTGCATGGGTTTGCTGTAACAGAGCTATATTTTTAAAAAAGTAAAATTACTCTTTGTATCCTTAAGCCTTCTATGTTTAGTTGTTTGGGTTTGTTTTGTTGTTTTTTTTTTTAAATAGTGATGGGAGAAATACTGAATTCTCTATCTCTGTTCTTGAGTTGTGCCACGTGGACAAGGATTTTAGTTCTTTAACACAAGGTGTAAATATGGCCTTTCCCTTTCTTTGAGTTTGTTGAACTTTGTTTTCCTCAAGTCTCATTCGAATTAAGGCTTCAATCTTTGTCCTCAGAACTTTAAATTTTCAACCAGACCTCTGCATAAGTTCCCCAGTGCTCTAAAATATGGGTGGAAAACAACAGGAAGTCTGTAAGTCTATAACACAGGTCATACTTGTAGTTGTTGCTCAAGGAGGAGGAAACACTACTGCTTAAAACTAGCATTTTCTGCAGCATTCCTCTACAGCCTCTTCAGCATAGAATGCTTGGTAGCTGGGGCTTGCCGATTTAATGCATTTAGATGTCTCCTTTGAGACCATATGTATGGGACTGAAAGTTGTGGTCTCTCTGCTTTGCCCTTGACCTGACAAAAGCAGCGATGCTTTCTTTTGCAAGTTCACTTTCTGTGCTTTTACTGCTTGCTTAAGTTCATGCAAATGGTAGGTGTAGGAGCATCTTGTATGAAATGAAGTCACATACCATTAAGTAGATGTAGCTTAGCTACACTTAGTCTCAACAGTAAGCTTGGGGGGGGGGGGGAATAAAACAACAAAAACAAAAAAATCCCAAGCAAACCTGAAACAACTGAATATGTTCAGGACATCCCTTTTATTTTGTTGTATGATTTTGAGGGCAAATAGTTGTATGTTTGCATGGATCTTCCCAGTGTTCTAGAAACTTATGCTGAGAACTGTCTTCGTTTCAGATGTAAGATGTGGAAAGATCAACCAAAAAGGTTTCTTGAAGTAACCTGTTTTTCAATGAGAATAGTTTTAGTTCATAGCAATTATAGTTACTGAAAATCTGTCTTTTACTGTATGACTTAAAAATACATTGCTTTGATATATGTGTCGGAGTCTGATGCAGTTGACTAAGTCCCATATACACTGACTTCTTACTAGGAGAAGGACTCTACATTAATTGTCTTTTAATACAAACTATTTGAAATAACCTTTTCTCTAATTGCTGCGTATCAGATATTTTTTAAACATTGAAAGTTAGACACTTCTTGCTCTACTGAATAGCAGCTTAATGACAAGGTTTTAATTTATCATTGAATACATTTCAATTTTAGTGCGTATCAGTGTTAATGAGCAAATTGCTGGGACCACCAGTTTTCTATTCTGATTCTATAAATAATTTCCTCCTTCCTGAAAGACACGAGGCACAGAGAAGAGAGAAAATTATAAATGTGTGGGGGTGTGTATAGATTGTAACTACTGAATTAGGTCAGTGTTACAGTTTTGGGGGAGGTGTTTCTAGATGAGAAGGCGTTTTGATTGAAATAAAGGAATAGGGTAGAAGGTTAGATTCCTAAGTCTAGAATTTTTAGACTAGAATCACATCACAAACCTTGTGATGAGTCAGTATTTATTAGGATTTTAAGAGGGCAGTTCCTGGAATCCTATGAATATATGAAACAAATCTGTGATACCTTTCAACCTAAAATCTGTATTGCTGCAGTTAAGCTTTTTTGCAGTACGGCACTTCTGATGAAAAAGCACATCTTCTGTGAGCCCCATTAAGGTAGGAATAGCATTCTATAAAAAATGCACGAGAAAAAAAGAATTGTATTTTTTCTTAGCATGGTTGTATGATTTTTAGAAAGCCTTGTTGTTACATATTGAGTAGACTAGTATGCTGGCCTACATTGTTACCACACTGCAGAGTAGATTTTTATGGCATGTATACTTGTGTATTACCAGAAAACTTTAAGTAAAGGAAAATTAGGTCTGTGTCCCTAAATAGGGCTTAGGTAATGCACATGAATAATAAATTGTATTTTGAGGTCTGCCACTGTCATCTGTCACCTTGTATTTGCTTTGTTCCGAGACTCTATATTATAAGTAGCTAATTTAGGGGAAAGGCTGTATGTACTGGGGTATTTCAGTTACTTTTGAGGAGGTGACTTTGAGAAACTCAAATGAAAGTGGTTCTAGAAGTCAACTGTATTAGAAAAGTATGTATGTTCCTTGATCATGATATGCTAAAATGCCATCCTGTTTATTTGCTGTTACATGTTATTGTGTAGCAGAGCAATATGGACATACACATACACTTGCTTCTTATCCAGCACTTATCCAGGAACCAATGTCTGATGTTTTTTTCCTGGCTTTTGAAAAGGTGTTTGATTTTATTTATTCCTCAAAGAAAATTAACCTATTGTACCACACAGGCGTGAGGTTGCTGGCTGTGGAAGGTGAGGTGAGGCTCAGATGTGCAGCTGCACTGAATGCTTGAGCCTGGAAGCAGAGGACCCTCCCTCCAGAATCCTCTGTGGGAAGGCTACCTGCAGCAGGTAGCATGCAGAGTCAAAAAAACTATAGTTGTCTTTTCCTGATGTTACTAAATTGACAAGGAGTCAAGTGAAAGAAAAGCTGACTTTCACCTATAATTTAGTGGTGGATCGGGGTGCCGTAAGGAGATGTAAAAAGTATGGCAGATCATAATTTGCTCAGTTGGCTTCGTTTGACTTAGTCTTCATCACCTTATACATCACTTGATTAACAATGGAGTAGTTAGTTTGTCATTTATTAGATGTCTGTCTCCATCTTGACACTATATCAAAACATCCATTCAAAGCTTTGGGTAAAGATTATTGTTTGTTTTTAACATGACTTAGTATGACGAATCCAAAATCAAGAATTGTAGAAATGAGACGTATATAAAAATTAATGTAGTGTCCGTTAGAATTCAGCTGGATATAGGCAGTTTGAATTGTTTCTGTTCAGATGTCTGCATGCTCAAAACCAAGGTGTGGCTGCTTCAGTTTACATTTGTTTATAAATAATCAAAATAATTATGAATAGGTGTAAAGGCTATTCTTGAGCTGAGCCAAACTGTGCCATGCTGAAAAATTGAATAGTTTGAATTAAAGACATGATGTGAATTTGAAATGTCACGGTTAATCAGTTCTAGAGAGATTAAAGCAGTAGTCTGTTCTCTGTGGGCACGCAGTTTGATGTTTTCTCTAAAACATAAATGATTAAATCAATGGCTGAATACAGGACTGGTAAATTTCTAGTACTGTTTAAAAATCATAAATGGGATGATGACTTGTGCTTACAAAAATATGTTTATATACTGCTCTCTGTAATTAGAAGGAAGAAACCTGAACAAGGATATCCTTGCAATTTAGAATATGCAGGTACAAGAAGCAGTCAGACCATATATTGGAAATGGAGTGGTTTTAATTAGCTGCAGCATAACTTGAAGTAATGTTTGTATCTCAGAGAATGTCACACGATTTGGGGGGAGAAGTGATGAACTCATGAAGTTGGAATTGCCTTACACACGTGGCTAAGCCAAGTGGCTTTCTCTGGAGGCCCTGAAATAAACTTTTCGGGGAACGTAGTTGAAGTAATACACATGGAGTATTGTGATTAGAGTCTTAAGCAAGTAGTCACTAAATAAGAGGAAGAAAAAGATATGTTACTCCTTTGTGTAAATTTACTAGTGTCTACAAAATTCTGTATATTTTTGTTACACAGATTTTGTTTTACTCTGTGAATTTACAAGATTTTGAATAAGTTGGTTATTTCGGTAGTAGTTTTCTTGTCTGTCCTAGTTAAATTATGTCACTCGCCTTGAGCAGAAAGGAATTTTTGCCAAGACCCTTCAACTAAGCACAGAGGCAAAAACAGAGGGTAAACCCACACTAATGTAAGTCAGTTTGACAGGAGAGCAGCAGTTCTTTCCTGGCTCCCTGGCTGGCATTAGGATGAGTACTCTCTGGCCTTGCTGTACACCAGTTCAGGTAATTAAAGAAACTGAAAATTAATCACAGTCTTTGAGAGTTTGGGGTTTATTTTTGGTTTTGTTTCCTTTAGTACTCTGTACTGGCTCCCTTCATGATAGTTCAGCCAAAAGCATTAGAATAAGGAAGAGATGAGATTGAAGCATCTTGCTCTTAATGTAAGTTACCGTGGAACCACAGCTGTCAGTGGTCACTACTTTCTGCAGTATAAGGCAACCTAGACCAGGATTGCTGTTGAAAGAAGCTGTTTCACCCTTTTCCTGCTTCTTTGCTACCTTACTCCTTGTGCCAGCACAAGTTTTTGAGAGGCTGGGTTATGAGCCAGACCTGTTAAGGAAGAATGGTGGTGATTAAGGAAGGTTTATTGTGGTGGTAGACTTGGCTTAGGGCTGTTGAAAAGTACCATCTAAGTTGGCAGAAGTTGGATTTCCTTGGTTTATGCAAGTATCTAGAAGCCTTAATAAAGTAGTTCAGGGGAACTGACTGCATTGAACTGCAGTAGACTACCGTGTGTGTATATAAATGCATCTATATATGTTATATAAATATATGGCAGGATTCTTATACTTTCTACCTAGTGATCTTTATAAACATCAATAGAAAACAATTCCATATGTAGAGGAGGGCATTTAGAAAAAGAACACCACTTAAAATGTTAGCTTTAAAAGCTGCATTTAAAAAACAAGTTTCTTACTAAAGAAAATTTGGGTTGGTGAGGCCTTTGTTCTGGACTTAGCAGTTTTACTAACCCCTGTGAATATGAATTCTGAAGGGTAGGGATGGATTATAATTGACTATGTTCATAGAATACAGTTTTCTTCAAAAGTGAACTTTGTTTTAGTGCCAGTATTAGAGATCTCTAAATTTGTTGGTGCTGTTAATACTGGAGAATGGGCAGGGGAGAAATAGCATATTCAGTCAAAATTTTATTGTATACGTACCTGGGCTTGCAAATTTGCACAATTTAGGAAAGTATTTTAAAGCGTCTTAGAGAAAGATAAGTGTTGAAAATAAAATTGAGATGAGGCATCATAATCAACCAGTTACAAATACGCATAGTGGTACAGCAGAAATTTCACCGTAGCTTGTTAACTTGAAGCTTTTGCCGATTGAATCAGGAATTTAACACCATGAAATGAATCTTGCTGAAAGCTCATACAAAACCTTCTATCACTATACTTGTCTTTTGAACATTCTAAGTACTGTTGTTGGTTTATGCTTGGAAGTCCAAGTTGCGCTGATGTTTTGTCTTCCATGGTTACACAGTCTGCTGTGATACAGAGTGGAATTGCTGGTATAACTTTATACAACTTTTTATTTCTGTATTTAAATTTTACGCAGTGAAGCTGAAATACATAGTGATTATATCTGGTATATCACGATTACAAGATCAACAAATAAATCTGGTATCGCAGTGTTCTTTGTATACTCCACTGAAATACTTGGTGGGTATGTGATGGACTTTGTAGTTGGCCTGACAGGCCAGTGGCCCCAGGCTTTTGTAGGCACGTGCTGGAAGAAAGGAATACAGAGGAAATGCCCTGGGTAAATATTGATGTGCTAATAGAAGTTTGGCTGCAGGGTCTCCATTAGTCTTAGCTGAGGTAGAAGCAATGTCTGCCTCCATCTCACACATCTGCAGTCAGATGGTGTTAGGAGAAGAGTGTTCGAAAAGATGACAAATTTAGCTGTTTATGCTCTTAAACAGTGTCATTTCTACATAGACCTCGATCAGCACCTTGAATTCAAATTGAAAATCTGCTGTGACATTTCAAGTACAATAGAATCATAGTAAACAGCTGCATTTTGTATGTGTGTCAATTTCTCACTGTTATAGAGGTAATTAACACTGTAGTTTTTACTTAGAACATTAAAATCAAGTTAAATATTTCAAATGTTTCCATATTCTGATGTCAGTTCTACTCAATGAAAAGAAATGCTAAGTCTAACAGAATGGTTTATGTATAGCAGTGTATTTGGTTTTGCAGTGTTCTTTTCCAGGTATGAATTACTTTTATAAGCATGTGTCAATATAACATACTGTCTTTTTTTTTTTTTCCAGGTTATGCAATGGTCTCTGCAAGATGGCATGTTCTTGAGTTGGAGCTTTTTAAGGCAAGCATATGCTGGTACTTCAACTTTACTAAGCGGACTATAATTTCTTCTCTCACAACAACTACATAAGCAGACAAAATTGCAAAGATCTGCCCTGTGTCGAGTATGACAGCCACGACTCGTGGCTCTCCGGTAGGAGGGAATGATAGCCAGGGCCAGGCTCCTGATGGACAGTCCCAGCCTCCCCTCCAGCAGAATCAGGTATGAAATTAACAATCAAGTTGTCTGAAGTTCTTTAAAATAGTGTTTCTGAATTATTTGAGTTCGTATATTCCTAGAGATGTCTAGAGATTTTTGTGTGTGTGTGTCTGGAAGTACAAAAAGATTCTGAGGGATGAAGGCAGTGCTACTAGCAAAGTAGATGCTGTTAGGGAGCACTGCATTGCAAAAGATGCTGTCTTTTCAGGCAGTGGCATAGTTCTTCCAAGCATATTTCTTTTGGATGAGAAGCCCTCTGGGAATAGTATCAGAAGCTTCCTCAGAACCACATTGTAGGCTCACCTGCCACAGATTGGTAAAACTGCTCTCTGCAAGTTCAATTGATGCTTAGTTCTGCAAAAGCACTTTTTGGATAAAACAGCTTACAAGCGGATATCAGCTCTTTAAGACCAGCTTCATCTAGGTCTCCGTTCATTGTACTAGACTTCCTGAACAACTTAGCATGTTTTTGTTGGACCAGGCTATCCTGCTTTCAAAAGACAAGCAAAACCTTTCAAAAACTGCATTATAATGTGATTATTTTTTTGTTGGGGAAAAAAACGTCAGAAAAGATGCTTTTAAGCAGTGCAGCCAAACCCATTTAAAAGAAAAGCCACACTTTGTCATTTAATTCAGTATGAAGATGATATTTGCTTAATACTATAAGGTTTAATTGTTGTTACTTCCTGAGAATGAATTGTTCTTTGGAACATTGTATGGTGGGCTGACCCTGGCTGTCAGGTAAGCCCCCACCCCATTGCTCACTCCCTCTGCCTCAGTGGGATGGGGAAGCGAATCTGAAGGGAAAAGTGAGAAATTGTATGGGTTCAGATGAAGGCAGTTTAATAAGTGAAGCGGCGGGGGAGGGAAACAAGTGATGCAAACGCAGTCACTCACCACCAGCTGATGGATGCTCAGCTAGTCCCCCAGCAACAACTACCCTGGGGAAGAAACTCCCTCCCCACCCCCTGGTTTTATTGCTGAGCCTGTCACTATGTAGTATGGAGTATCTCTTTGGTCAGTTCAGGTCCCAGCTGTGTCCCTTCCCAGCCTACTTACTGCTGGGGGTCAGAGCGAGAAGCACAAGGCCTTGAGTCTGTGCAAGCGCTATTCAGCAACAGCCAAAACCACTGGTGTGTTATCAATACTGTTTTGGTCACATATCCAAAACCCAGCACCATACAGGGTGCTGTGAAGAAAATTAACTCCACGCCAGCCAGACACAGTACAACGTGTTCTTGAGGTTTTGGTCCTCCCTTGTCCTCCTAAATCTTGCTGTTCTGATTTGAATCTTTATTATTGTCAATTCATACTATTTCTGTATGTGAATAAGCATGCATCTACAAAATGCATTGTATTTTGCATGGCCCATCAAAATGAGCTTAACTAATCATGTTCTTGGAGGTTGGTGAGTAGCCAGCTGTTGTAGTGTGTTACTCATTTTTAGCAAACTTTTTTAGAAAATATTTTTTATGATCATTTTCTTCTGTGTGCTGTTGCTGAAGTTTGTCTTTATACCTAAAATAGTCATCTTTTCTGCAGAAGATTTGTGAAAACTGGAGCATGCCTTCAGATAATAGACAGACTTTATTTTCACCTTCTAGGTAGGTTGTCTGCTGAAAGTAGTAGTCTGTTACAAAAAAAAAACCCACTTTCCTCACTGGGAAAGCGGCTTAATTTTTAAACTGTTAGGATGGAAATCGTATAGCACATTTTATGCTCTAGTTTTTGTTAATAAATCTGAAATCAAATGATTTTATTATATTTTATGATGACAGGTACTTACTTCAAGTGATTCTTTGAAACACAATGTGAAGGAAAAATGCCAAAATAAGTGGCACGCAAGTGCAGGCACTATTTAAAGTATTTTCCATATCAATTTTAGACTTCTTCACCTGATTCTTCCAATGAGAACTCCCCCGCTACCCCGCCTGATGAGCAGGGCCAACGAGATGCTCCACCTCAGCTTGAAGATGAGGAGCCTGCATTTCCACACACAGACCTGGCAAAGTTGGATGACATGATCAACAGGTATTTTCACACCTTGTTCAGAGAGTGTAAGTTATTTGTACGAATATCTCGGTAGTGGAATTGAGATTTTACATCTTGGTTTCACTGGATTTCTTGAAATACTTTTTCCTTACTGGGTTGGCGTTGTAAAGAGAAAGAGGCTCAAATCAGAGGCTTGTGTTTTTTTAAATGGAGTGCTCATCAGGGCCTTTAAAAATCTATGTTCTTACCCTCTATTAAAAGCATTACAGAGGGGCAAGGACCCTTGATTTTTAAGAAGCACAATTGAAATACAGAGGGGTTTGTTTTGTTTTTGAATATAGGCCTCGATGGGTTGTTCCTGTATTGCCGAAAGGGGAATTAGAAGTTCTTCTAGAAGCTGCTATTGACCTAAGTAAAAAAGGTAAGCTGAAAAGACTTGTTCTTTTGAATCCTTGGTAGAGGATTAAAAATTCTTAATTATTTCTATTACAACCCTGGTCCTGAAGATGGTGTCAGAGTGGTATGCAGAACCTTTGTAGATCAGAAATTTTAAAAAGCCATCAATGTCGTTAGAAATTAGGCGCCTTAGCATGAGTAGGGAAGTTGAATAAGCTCACAGCAATAAAAATCTTGTCATTCCTGTCCTACCTGTTTTCTATATTCACTTTGATATCAGACCTAGGGGGTTTGGTCTTTATAGCAGATACTAAAGCTCAAAGAATTTTGTTGTTTTTTTTATAAAAAGTTACTGATCTAACTTTCCAAATGCCTTGCCATAAATTTTTGTAAATATTTGGCACGTACATACTTTTGAGAATATAAGAGAGAAGTTAGAATTTTGAACAGCATGACTTAGACTAATAATTCTACCATATTGCTTGCTGTGTCTGACTTCCTTGGAGGTAGGAGGGTTCCATATCAGGACTGTGTATGTGTTTGCTTAATTGTACTAGTCAGACTGACAAATTTGTCATTTATTCTGGAAAGTTCTGTTCTCCTGGGAAGTTGTTTTGGTCTCCTGTTTTGGTCATATTTGTTGCCCCAGTATTTGAGTAATACCAGAAGTCAGAACAAAATACTTTTCTGGGAGTTCTACACTTACCAGCTAGTTGTGTTTTAAATACAGTGACGAACAAAGTGCCAGTTCATTACTTTTGCATAGCTGCACCAGGATGACTTCATTTTCATGGTAATAATGGTTATTCTTAGGCAGTTTTAAGAATAAACAGCTGATTCTGGTCATGATATTCTGGGTTTTCTCAGTTGTTTTCTGTAAGTCTTTTTTGCTTTGGAGCAGTCTCTGGAGAAACAAAAGTTAGGGTGTACACTTGTGATCCAAAATAGGATAATGAGATGTTGCCAACACTGATTTATCAGCTGTAGTTGCGCTTGGAATTGGCTTCTTTGCATGTAGCTAGGTTTGGCAGGAATCTTAAGGTGAGTGTAGAATTTTCAAGTGATCGCACTTGTTCAAGAGCAAAAGAAATGCCAACTTAATGGAAAGAAAATGCAACCATCTTTGTGTCTGGGCTGTTGGAATAGCACAGTAAAAGAAATACTCTGCTTGTGATTTGTGAGAGAGGAGATGTATGTACTGCCAGCTGTTAAGTCATCTTTTTAAAAAAACAAAACCAAAAAACTGTCAATTCAATGAAGTAATAAGAGCAGAATGAGATTTTTGGCTACTCCTAACATCACCATACTTCTCCAAAGCATCAGATTTAGTTGAAAGTTCCCAAACAAAAAGTCTTCCTTTTTCCTCTTGAAGTTGTGAAAAACAATGGAAATCTGTTCATATGCTTTATGCATTTTGATTTTTTTATTAAGTTGTTGATGTCCAGTTCTGGAAAGGACTTCTGCGTTGTCATTTAATTATTCTTCCTCTTGCCTTCTGCACGAATTCTTATGCTCATAAGAATTAAATTTCATCATTACCACCTTCTAGTACAAGGAGCAAATTTGACAGAGCAGTGTGAATCCTGTCTAGACTGTGACTTGCTTTATTCCTGGCAGATGCATTTATTTATGGAAAATTATCTTTTTATCTATAGACATCAATGTATTATTCTTCATTAAGCAAGGCATGAGACTATCAAATGATAGTCTGGAGTTATTTTCTTATAGAAGAAAATCTATTTGAAAAATACCGTTTAATACCAAGACTGATGTTTATCTTCACAATAATTCTGGAATACTTATGAAGTGTTTTGAATAATGAGATTTGCTCCAGAAATAAATGTCAGTGAGTTGGATACAATAAATTTAAAAGTAAAAAAAAAAAGTTTATTTTTGTTTTTTAATAGGCTATAATATTCTCCATGCTTCCTTTTAAAATCCCCTCAACAACTCTGCACTGTTCCACCTTTGCTGTGGATTTTATTGCTCCTAATGTTTACATTAAATTTTTAACATGCTGCCAGAACTTTCCAATGTGACACACACAAGCAAGATGCTAGGCAACTTTTAGAATTTGTAGCTTATTTAAACTGAAGAGGTTTCGCTGCATAACTTAAACCTTCAACCTTGATCCCAAATCTTTTTTTGATGAATTACAAAGGCTTACAGAGTGGGAAAGAGTAGAGGCAGGCCCTAGAGCCTCAAAAAAAAAAAAAGCGCGTGCATGAGCGCACATGCTTCCAAAATCTAGGCAGCCCAATCATGGGAGTTGTTTCCAGCATTCTCTCTAAGGACAGACCGTCTCTCTCTGGATGATCCATCTGCATTTCTGTGGGACCACTCTTTAGGTTCCTTACTGAAGCCCTGTCTTCTGCAATTTCTTGAAATGTTTTGAAATGTTTATTTTTAGCCATCTGTCTAAAGCAGGGGCATCAGATTTATGTCATGATGTTTCAGAGTTTTTTAGCCAGGTGCTTGGGCTAGAACCTATTCAGTGAAATGAACTACAGCAGGGACAGTTCAGTGTCTTGGTGTAGGAGGACTCTCACACTCCTGATGATTAAGAGTTATTGAAAGACTTCCAGAATCTGAGAGTGCCGTGCACAGCCACTGTGCCCATGGGCAAGCCTGGGTTTCCCTAGAGCTCATTACCTTCACATCACTGTCAGTTCTGCAGGGTCTGAGCCAGCCTCGGCCAAGCTGATGAAAGTGCTATGCTTCCTGAGGCTCCAGGTCTGGGGGTGCTTCACTGGCACAGCACCACACCAGTGTGTGGAGCCAGCTCAGCTCTGGGGTTGCAGCGACAAAGTTGCGTAATCCAGTGTCCTGGAGAAGAAGAGCTGGGTGATTTTGCTTGGGGCCTTGGTGGTTCAACCCAGTACTGCTGATTACCCTTCAGATGCATCAGTTGGTTCATCTACAGTTGCATCTGGACTGACAAGTTTTGTGGACCCAGAGTGTTTCTGCTCTTACGGCAGGGTTTATACACTCTGTGTGGTTCATCTGACAAATTCACCACCTTTAAGCACAGGTACAGAAATCAAATAGCCTTCTGTTCTTCCTCTAATCCCTCTCTAATTGCAGCTCCCGTACACTGTATGTTGCACGTCACCTTTTCTTTTCATATTTACTTTTTCTCACTGCATAATCTGTTTCTCTTAAGTTTTTTCTAAATACTCAGCTCAGGGCTCCATGCACTTACTTATCTCTTGTATTCTTCCTTATCCTTCTGTGCCCTCAGAATTTGGACAACAGGGAGAAAAATGCCTGCTTGTGGTCTTACCTAAGAGTTAGTGATACGGAATTTGATTCAAGCAGTAGTTGCCAGTTGTCTAGTGTAATTACCATTTTTCTTCTCACTGTCTTTGGATTACTCTTGCTTCCTCTCCTAACCTGCTGTCTTCTAGGACTCCTGTGCTCTGCTTTTGATAATATTCAGCTCCTTGCAGACACCTAGCCTGGGTTCCTTCTGTTGTTTCAGTCGTATGCAGCATTGTGGAAGAAGGTAGGAGGGTGATTATAGATGCAGGAGTCATACAGGTATCTTCTGAGATTCTACATCTTCCAAGTTCAGTGAAGTACAGAAAGGACAATGTATTTTGAAACGTACTCTGTTTTGGTATTCCTGAACTTGATTTGAAATGTCTTGCTGACTGAAGCTGGCCAACTGCTGTGTTGTGGGCCAACACTGTATGGCCCAAGAAATACTTGAACATTTTAAGAGATACTTCAGTGCACTATACTGGTACTCTAAGGAGCATTAAAATCACTTGAGTGCCTCCTTAAGTTTGTATTCAAGAATTAAGTTCACTGGTCCTGGGTTCAGGAAGGAATGTTTCCCCTAGGTCAAGTTGACCCTGTTGAATGCCTTCCCTATCTTCTGTTTTTTAGGGTGAAATTGTCATTTTTACATGCTTGAAGAGTTAATTTAACAAAGTCCTTTGTTTACCACAAGTGCCTGAGTTTTAGGCCGTGTCTATCACTCTTCTTTGGTCATGTTGTTATTGCTGTGGCTTGTGGCCTGTTGTTATTGGTCTTAGCACTTACTGTATAGTGTAAGGATGTCAGCTACCCAGACTGCAAGTTACATAGGAAGATAATGGGGAGTTTTTATATAATTGGCCGTGTAGTGTATATCACATACCTCTGGTAGTGATAAAAAGAGGGAACACTGGAGTAGTTTTCAAGGAGATGACAGGAGCTCTCCAAAGATCAAAGATTCCTACTTTATTTGAGTTGCTTGAGAGCTGCTGGAACTGTGCGAGTATAGGCTAGCAAGCCCTGTTACAGGAGTTTGGAAAGCTTTTGTGGTATTTACTAAAAAGCAGGGCAGATCTTCTGTGACCACTTCTGAAAGGAACCTCTGTTGTACAGTTGTTCGTGGCTATGAGGAACTTAAATTTGATAACACAAATCAATCCGTCCCCAACCAGTAGAAGTTACTGCCAGGATATCTCATTAAGGAAGTTGGCAGGGGGTGGGGGTGGAGAGATTGGACTGTGGTGGTGGCAGTAATTTTTTTGAATCTGGACACTGTAGGCTTGTTGAATCCTAAGATTCTCAGATTGAAAATTAAACTTGTTCTGTAAAGAAACAGTACAGGGAGGTCACGGTTTTCTTTTTATAATGTGTCCACCAGTGGCTTTCATTGTTTCCAGTGTGTACTGATACATGTTTAATATATTTTTCTGTTGACTTTTAGTACTATTTAGATTTTCTAACTGAACTTTTGAAGGGGAAATACACATTTCTTGAAATACTGAGTTATTTATAACTACAGAATTTTAAAATAGCTGAAAGAAAAGTATGGACTACTGTTCTTCAATTTTAAACTTGACATATGGTGGCTGCAAAGGCTTACAGCAATTTTGGGGTCCAGTGTGTTGGGTCCTGTCAGCAGAATTAAAAGAAACTGTACTTAAGTAAGGGTGAGAGACAGAAGAATTCATGTTTATTTTTCAGGTTGATTTGATTGTGTCTTGGAAGCTGTGCAGGTCTCGCCCTTTATTCTCTTCACTCACTGAATTTTACTGGTAGCAACCAAATAAGAGAAGAACATAAATGCATGTATACCAGAAAAATGGAAGATAAAGATTGAACTTATTGTTATTTTTACATCTTTGAGTGTTACAAGCATGGAAAAAAACCCACCCTTTCACATGCTTTTAAAATAATTTAAAAATTATCTAAAGGAGTGCAATATTTGAGGTGGCTTTACTAGAACGTTAATCCATCAGGTTTTTGTGCATTCAAGCTTATGTAAATTTGTCTTCATCCAAGGCTTCTCTTGTTAAAATAATTCTGAAACTTTGAACACCAAACCTTTGAAGTCCAAATCACTACTTTCAATATTTAGAAGGTCATGTAACTAATGAAAATGCGTATCTAATAGTTTGATTTTTTTCTTTTCTGTTTTAAAATAGGCCTTGATGTCAAAAGTGAAGCATGCCAGCGATTTTTTCGAGATGGGTTAACAATATCTTTCACAAAAATCCTTACAGATGAGGCAGTGAGCGGCTGGAAGTTTGAGATTCATGTGAGTTTTTAGAGTTGTGTTTCTGAAAAGCATAGTAATTTAAATGAGGAACGAGACTGCCTTTTTGTGACTATGAGGAGACTGCAGAGACTGAATCTCACTTCAGAAACTCATCACAACGGAGAACTGGGAGAACTCTTGTATACATGGCTCTTGGGAGGGGGAAAAAAGTCAACCTATCATTGTTTCATCTTATCACCTCTGGTGTTTTGGGGAGGAAATTAAACATGAGAGGTGATCTGGGGAGGAACTGAACTTTGTATGTTCAGTAATGCAGCTGTTGTTAGGCAGGCTGTCTTTGGCCAGATGACTAGAGACCTGCTTGTTTTTATGTGCATGCTAGGACATGAAAACTTGCTTTTTTAGTAAAAGCTTTTAGCAACCTGCTAACTTCTGAATGTATGTAGCAGCTGTTTGAATATAAAAACTACCTGTTGGGCAGCTAATCACCTGCCAAATTAGAAACTGTGAAGATCTTCATCAGCACATTAAAATCTGTGAGAGAAATGGGTGAAAGAAGGAAAAGTTAATAGTTCAGTGGTGGTTCATAAATGTCTCAAATAACCCAAAATATTTATGTCTTTTTCCTAAATTTATTTTTTAGCTGAAAACAGATAGTTTAAAGCCTTTATTGGAGGAAGTACAAATTAAAATATGACGTTGTCAAACTCTTACGCAACTCTGCATTCTAGCTACAAATGGTGCAGAGTTTATAGTTCATACTCATCATGGTCACCTGCCACGTTCTTCTTGTTAATTCTTCTTCTTCTTTTTCTTAATAGAGATGTATTATTAACAACACTCATCGACTAGTGGAACTATGTGTGGCCAAGCTGTCCCAAGATTGGTTTCCCCTTCTTGAACTTCTTGCCATGGCCTTAAATCCTCACTGCAAATTCCATCTATACAATGGTACTCGTCCCTCAGAAACAGTTCCTGCAGGAGTCCAGCTCGCTGAAGATGAACTTTACGCCCGTCCTCCTGATCCACGATCACCAAAGGTATGAGAGCATTTTCAGACTTGTATTTTTAATTTTATGCAGTGTTACCTAATTACAGAGAGAGGTGTTTTTAGGGGGGGGCGGGGAAGCCTTCACTTTTTATATCACAAAGATGTTTTGCTGCTTTTGACTTGTACATTAAATCAGGATCGCTTAAAGTTTCCCTTCTAACTCTTTCAGTCTTTGGTCCACAATCAAATTGTGTCATGTGTTTCTGTGGTAAGCTGGCACAACTCTATTGGAATGCCATTCCTGCTATTTTAATTGGCTTGCTTGTATTTGCCAGTTGATGGACTTCTCACTCAACATGAATTTGTAGGTGACTTATTTTGAGGAGGAGATTACGTGATAAAGCAGGAATTTTCTCTCCCTTTTCTTGTAGTTCCCAATGATGGGAGAAATGTTTTTAATTGGACGTGGGATGCTAGTGTCTGTGTGGTTTTGTGTTTTTTTGTTTTGGTTTGTTTTTTGAGGGTTTTTGTGGGTTTTTTATTGGTGGTCTTTTTGTTTTGATCTTGGTTTGTTTTTAACTGACAGTGCAGATTAGTAATCTGTTCTGGGATCTGAATTTTTCAGAATTATACCAATGCCATTTGAAGCACAACTTCAGGAGCTAACCAATTTATATTTTTGTTTCTTTCTTTTTTTTGTTTTTCTTTTTAGTAGAACTGCTAGCTATGGATATGGAAGAACCAAAGATAAATAACTTGGTGTCCCTGGATTTCCTTGCATTACTAAATCTTTAGAAGAATGTTACTTTGCATTCTTACTGCTTTTATATGCAGCGTTACTGCATCCAGGGCTAGAAAGCATACTGGAATCATAATACTTTCTGTAGTAACTTAGCAGCCCAAGATGAACTTGAAGCATAGTCATTTTTATTGCTATATTTTTCATAAAATTCTTTGAATAACTAACATACAACATTTGGGTTTTGATATGATAACGGGAAAGATTGTGTTGCCTATTTCAAAGCATTTCCTTAAAACTGAATATTTAAACTATATAGGCAAATTCACTTGTGAGTTCTATTACTTTCTAGCAGTTTATTGTGTAAGGACTTTTTTAAAGCAAGTTTTGTTACTGACAGCTGATTGAAAGTCTTTCTAGATGGTAATCTGTAGATACCAAAATAACTGTTCATTATATTGCAGGGTTGGCTAGTAGATCTTATCAACAAGTTTGGCACATTAAATGGATTTCAGATGTTGCATGATCGCTTCATGAGCGGATCAGCGTTGAATGTTCAGATAATTGCAGCTCTCATCAAGTAAGTTTTTAAAAATAATAATTTACATATATCAAAAAGTTGGACTAAGTAAAATATTATGCTAGTGCAAACTTACTCTTTTCTTGAAGCACTTTCCCTCACTCCATCTCTTTAAACTAGTTGTGTTTACCTTCAATGTTTCACGTGCTTGTATGAACAGACTTGACTTTCTTGAATGAATTGCTCCTTAGCATCTTCATATTATACAACTACCAGTTATGGGAATTTGATCCCTTTTTTCTTTCTTTTTAGGCCATTTGGACAATGTTACGAATTTCTAACATTACATACAGTGAAGAAATATTTCCTTCCAATTATAGAAATGGTTCCACAATTTTTAGAAAACTTAACAGATGATGAACTGAAAAAAGAAGCAAAGAATGAAGCCAAAAATGATGCTCTGTCCATGATAATCAAATCTCTAAAGAACTTAGCTTCAAGAGTTCCAGGACAAGAAGAAACTGTAAAAAACTTAGAAATATTTAGGTTAAAAATGATACTTAGGTAAGATGATACTCCTAATATGATATGCTACTTCTGACTTTTTTTTCACATTTCTTACATTTAATTTCTTTTACAGGTTGTTACAAATTTCTTCTTTCAATGGTAAAATGAATGCACTAAATGAAGTTAACAAAGTAATATCCAGTGTGTCGTATTACACTCATCGGCACGGTAATCCTGAAGAGGAAGAATGGCTTACAGCTGAAAGAATGGCAGTAAGTTCTCCTCTTCACCAAAATTCATTGAGTGTATTTTCTTTCTCCTTATTACTTCACTTGCAGAAGTAGCTATAGTATGGATCCTGCACACACTGCTAATTTTCATATCTAGTCTTATAAACAGTAAGTATCATGTCATGGTGGTAAGTCATTTTAACAGTAGTCTTTCTGTGAAAAATTGCTGTATTTGTTTCATTTGTTTGAGAATTACTTTCAGGGCTGCTAAAAACATGCTTTAAAAATGGCTCCATGAATGGTATGGTGTTTATATAGTGTTTAAAAAACCAAAACAAAACCAAAAAAACCCAGACTAGATCCTTATTTAAATGAACTTCAGTACCACTGTACCTAAAAATTGAATGTTCATTTAAATAAGAATTTAGTCTGGTTTTTGTGCTTCAAGTAACTTGTTCTCATGTGAGTTCTAAGTGACTGCTCTGCTTTTCACATTTCAGAAGCTAGATTATTTGGTTCAGAAAGTTCTAGATACCACATTTTAATTTTATTTCTTTATTTAATATTTACATACTTTGACTACTGTCTCACGCTTGAGCACGTATGCAGGGAACTATTAAAATGAGCATTTATAAAGTTAAAATAAGGACAATTTTCTGTTCATCTTTGTGAAATTTAATTGTTAAGTGATTTTTGCACTGTTCTAACCCATCTTTGTGACTGGCTGGCTACCTGTTGTGACATTTATAATCTGCAAAAGGACTGCTGACAAAAAAAAAAGGACTGCAGTTTGACTTTCTAAAGCAATGGGAGGAAATAGGTCTCTCTTTTTACGGACTCAGAAGACCTCTGTTTCTAATAAAAACTTCTACATTTAAGTATTTCAGGAGACTAGCTTGAATATTTTAAGTCTGTAATCAAGGACACTGTTGGAAGGTATGATCCTGTGTACATTGGTTTTCTTTTTCAGTGCTCAAAGCATGCACTGCTTTGCTTCAATCGGAACAAAAATTACACGACCCTAATCTGATGATGTCTGTGACACCACTGAAAAAAATTGCATCTACTTAAATAAGGCTTGAATATTTGCCTCTAGTTCAATTAGAAGCATTTTAAAAAAAATCTCTAAGTGGCAGTCTTTAAATAATCAAACTGTTCTGTATTTCAGTCCTTGCTTATGTCCTTTTTATGTGGTATGCTGTAGGCATATCAGTAAAGCTAGAAGTGTCTTAAACAATACAGTTTTGGTACTTAATGATTGTGAATTAGAAGAGACAAATTGCGTTCCTTGAATAGAATAGTTATTCTTCCCTTTGGCTTTTTATGTTTGAAGTTGTTTGAATGTTTTTATGCTCTGAGTTCATGGTTTTAATATGCCTGAAAAAATAATTCCCCTTAAGATATCACAGTGACTAGCATATTGGATTATTTAAAATGCTGATTTCTTTTTTTAAAGAAGCAATGAAAGTTAGAGATAAATACCTTCCTCTTGTGCTGCATCTTTCTCACTTCTCCCAGTTACAATATTGTCTGTGAAGTCATTAACCTATAATAGGTTGAAATTTTTCTTTTTAGCTTAAATATCAGTGACAGCACTTCAGTTAATTTGTCATGGCACTACTTTCTTTTTATATTCAGGAATGGATCCAGCAGAATAATATTTTGTCAATTGTGTTGAGAGATAGTCTTCATCAACCTCAATATGTAGAGAAGTTAGAGAAAATTCTTCGTTTTGTCATCAAAGAGAAGGCCCTCACTTTGCAGGATCTTGACAGCATTTGGGCTGCACAGGTAAAGAGTTCAACCGCTTGTCTGCTGCTGTGCAGGAGGGATCTTGTTGTGTGTCATGTATTGAGAAGACGACAACTTGTCCTTCTTATGCTTGGTGTTAGACAAAAGTAAAGAAAACTTTGAAATCAAATGGTGTTCTTTTTGGGGGTCCTGGATCTCAAAATTGTCTACTCAAGTGTCTTCAGGAGAAGGGATAAACTACACATGTATGTGAAGCCTAAAGGAACAGTTCAGAACATGGTGGAAAGATTATTCTTTTTAAATAATAAGGAAGCTGCAATGTTGAGTAAAATCTAGATTATGAAAGAACATGATACGTTATGGCTTAATATTTTAAAATATATGAATATGTATTGCTAATCTCGGAGTTCACTGCAGTTGTATAAATATTTCCTGGGCAGAGTGCTATTAATAAGGTTTATCATAATGACTGTTCTAGAAGTTGTTTAACAGCAAATTCTTTCCTCTGTGTTGTAATGATTGTTTCTGAAAAAATCACAAATTTTGCAATATTGGCTTGTTTACTGAAATGATCGGTGAAGCTGGGCTTCCTAACTGTGGGCTGCATGAGTTTAGCACACATAAAGGGCAGCTGAATAGACAAAATCATTATCAATTAATTGAGTAGATCTAAAATAAAAGGTCATTTTAGGATAGAAACAAGCATGAGTACGTATATCCTTCTTCATAAGTAATTGGCAGTGAAACTCTAACTTAATTGTACAAGTAAGCCTTTTAGGCCAGTCTTTCAAGTGTGGGAAGGTTAAATCCAGTTTCCAAGATAGAGGACTGTACTGGTTTTGGCAGGAATAGAGTTAAATTTCTTCATAGTAGCTTATATGGGGCTATGTAGGTAAAGCAAAAGATTTACCTGTTGAACTCTTTATTTCAACAAATGAGTTTTCTTACTTTTGCCGTTCTGATTCTCTCCCCGATTCCATTGTGGGGTGGGGAGTGAGCGAGTGGCTGGGTGGTGCTTAGTTGCCAGCTGTATTTAAACCACGAGAAGGGTTAATATCAGAATTGGGTAGTATTATATCCCTAGATAAAATGTGTTCCTGTTCTGCTGAGACTATAACAGTTTGGCTTAAGTGGACTTGAGACTTAAATTTGGTTTGGGACTACAGGTGGTGGAGTGAAGGATTGACTTGAGATCTCTGGTATTTCTAGACTTCAGTTCCAGCATGATAGTAACTGCACAGGCTGAAACTCAAGAACGTCAGTATTTTCTTGTTACCCCTAAGTCCTGTTTAGAAAATGGTATCATGTAACAAAGTAATACACGTTATTACCTGAATTAAGGTCTGGGATCATACTGTTAGTTTTCAGCCTGTGGTCTGTAGACCTTTCCAGATTGTCATTATAAGAAGTCTGTGAGGGGAGAAAAACAACCACGAGAAGTTGGTTTGTTGTTAGTAGGCTTGTATTTACTATATTAGAGTCTAACCTTTTACAAGAAAGAAAAAAAAAAACCCTGAAATTTGGAAAAAAGTCTTCCAAGCAATTGTTTTCGTCACAGTGCCTGGAAATGGGACCTCTGGATAAAGTAGTTTAAGCCAAACCTTTTGCCCTTCCCATAGAAGTTTGAACAAGTGATGCAGCCCTTAAAGGATCGGGATAGTCTAGCGAAAACAATTGCAAAAAAAAGTTAGGAGTAAATCTCCCATGCTCTCAAATAACTAGCTTTCAATTAGGTAGTTGCATCAGTGCACTTGCTGCAGTTTTGCCCTGTATTTTCTTCTGTGTGGAAGTTGAACTCAGTAAGTATTAATCAGGTAGATGGTTGCAGTGTGGCTTTGGCCATGGTATTTAGATAGACTAAAAGGTAAGAGTACCAAAATCTGCTAATACAGAATGATTTTTACCAACTTCACTGCTCCCTGTGTTTGGTAGTTTGTAGAAGTTCTTATTAAGTGACTGCTTCTAAGAGCAGCTGGAGCATGAAATTCAGTAGCGAGGCGGTGATTTACTGTGTAGCTTTATATAACAGGCGGGCTATTTTAGCTCTGACTCAGTGGCAGCAGTGGTGTGGTTTTGCTTTCAGGCAAGAGCAGTTATGTTACTGCCTGGGCTTAGAGGGTGAGCATGCACAAATTTACAGTTCATGGTTTAGAAGTGCCCTGAGAATCTCCGTATGCAACTAGAATAAAAATAAGTAGCTTGTGAAAAGTAATAAAATCATACTGCATTTTCCTTTAGAAGACAACATAAGTTTTAAGTTTTGTGAAAGTGTTTTCCTCTCTTACAAAGCTAGTGCTAGTGCTCACAAATAATGTTGGAAGTCTCTAAGGGCAAGCATTAAGTTGCAGCCTGTTGAGTTGCAGAGAAAGATTCAGCTGGACGAGAAATAAAATTGCAGAGACTAGTATTGGAGTCTCATTACTTACGTTCTGGAGCATTTTACTAGAACTTGCACTTCCCTGTTTCAGCACAGCAAGCTGACATTTCACACACCGGGTTCCTTACCTCCTCCTACTGTCTTGTACTGCTTCCCCAGTCTTTTCTGTTCTTAAGGGCTTCCCCGTGTCTGTTAAAAACCTCTCAAGCCCAGATTGTTACGTGCCTTATCTTAGTCTCTTGTCCTGCCTCCCCAGCAGCTCTGCATACTTCTTTTATTTGTTATGTTGTAGATGCTCTTCTGCCCTGTATGCTCTGTTTTTCTTTCTGTCCAGGAAATAGTCTGGTCAGAAAGAAATGTTGTACTATATTTTGCAAAATCAAGTGGAATAAGCGGTTTAGTAATTCCCTCTTTCATAATCTGACCCACAACATGAAAACTAAAGTTACTACTTAAATTAACTTTTTTTAAAGAAAAAGTTACAGCACACTATAAAGAATTTACTGCACAGCATGTAACAAAGCTATTAGTCTCTTTTTGTTTTTAAGTGAACTACTGATGCAAGCTTTTCGAAGGAAATGAATTTCAAAACTGCTCATGCATGTATTTTTAGTACTGTACAAGATTAATTACATCAGAGTTTGTTTTCTAGGTATTTGTTTCTCATTTTTTATTCTACACTTAGAGGAAATTTTTCTACAGTACATGAGCTATTGATTCACATAGTCTAAAATGGTTGGTTTTGAGTGCAGATTTAAAGTATGTGATGCATTTTCCAGTCTGGGACTGTAGGAAGGAAATTTTCTTCTTGTTCAGAGTTAAAATTGAGCTATCTGGTTTTTACGTATTGTCTTTTGCCTTAAATGTCAAAATTGGGATATACACCAAACTCTCATTGAAAACAGCGTCTAATATATAAGTCAACATCTTGCCATTACTTGGTTGATTGTTAGACTTCATAAGTTGATAAGCTGCTGGACTTTAAAACGTTGTCTGCCAACAGGTTGTTTGTAATAGAAAGCTTTAGTTGTCCATGCATCCACTAGGACAAAGGAAGTATTTCAGCCTGAGAAAGTATGTGGAAATACTAAAAATTATTTTACAGCTTAAAACATCTCAGCACATTGAGGGAAGTGGATTTTGAGTCCTTTCTTTAAAAAAAACCCAAACAAACACAAAAAACCGCAACACACTCAAACCAAACCACACTAAACCCCAAAACTACATTAAAATACTGTTTTGTAAGTTAAATTACCCTTTTAGATTTTATTGTCTAATGTCCCAGTGTGATTTTGTTAGAAAAAGAAATACTGTGGTGCTGCTGTATTTATATTGTAAATAAATACTCGTATGTACACACAGAGAGCACACTTACATACTTACACATACAAGGGAATTCTAAATATTGTGACTTCCCAGTGAAGTAAGTATTCTGTTTGCCACACTGCTCCCACAGCATCAGCTTTTCTTGCTGGCCACCTTGAAACAGTCTTCTTGTAAAAACTATGTAGGATGTCTTGCTGCTTGACTTGATACGGATTGCTACAAATGTTGGTGGATTCTTTTTTCTTCTTGACAGGCAGGAAAACATGAAGCCATTGTAAAAAATGTACATGATCTCCTTGCAAAATTAGCTTGGGATTTCTCTCCTGAACAGCTTGATCACCTGTTTGATTGTTTTAAGGTAACTATGAATGCTTTGTGTTCAGAAAATGGGTTGTGAAGTTGGATCCAGATGTGTGACTTTTTCAACATCTACTTTCTACTTATTTTAGATACAGGCAGTTTCCTTGTGTTAGAAGACTTCTTAATGTGTATAGCAACACTCTGTAATATTTAATATTAGAAATGCTAGATTGTGCTGTTCTGTAATGAGCATTCATTGCGAGATTTTTGATTTCCTTCTTGTCTAAGGCAAAGACTATTTACGCAAGTTTCATTGACAGTTTTGTTTTCTGGTTTAAATGCTTTTGGATAATGCAGATCTGTTGTGGCCTGTAGTATTAGAGTGACATTTAGCAATCCTAGGAATATTGAATTTTTTCAAATGAACTTAAATACCTTTTTGCATTTGTTCCAAATTGTTAGGTGTTGGTGATTTAGTAAATAATGTTTTTCTTCTAGCATTAGAGTAGATTTCATCAAGTTTACTGCATGTTGCTACTTTTGATCTTAAGTAGAGGAGATCAAGGACTTCGTTCGCTGTTCCCCCAATTTCCTCTTTAAGATGTAATAATTTATTCTCTGGTTAACATAGATATAGAATGAAACGGTCCCAGGAAGATAATGTTGAATGTTTATAAACATACAATGATTTGATTGAAATTGCAAAACAACTTGTTTCTGAAAGTTTATTTTATTCACTGGCTTTTGATGTATGCTGAGATTAACATTTGTAGCTTCCAGTAGCGGTGCTATTTGGCTTGTTCTCCTGTAGGAAGTGATCTGCTGTACTGGAAAATGCAAGCGTCCTTTGGAGACTCAGTTTTCTGTTTTTAGACAAATGCATTACAGTCACAGTTTGGCTTACATGCTATTTGTGCTCCAGTTAATGGGGGTCCCCTAGTTTGGTAAATATGGATCTAATGTCCTGTAATCTGTATACTGAGATAAATGCTCAGGAATTGTATGTGAAAACTGTCGCAAGTCACGGCTGACCTTGAGAGATGTGTATGAAGTAATGTTCTATTAGAAACTTCCTCAGAAAAAAAGTTAACTGAATGCAGAGGACATTTGTTTCAATCAGATTCAGAGGCACCACTGATACTGAAATTTTACTCATTTAGCTATTATAAGTTATTTAAGAAGCCTTTTAAGTATAAGCACAGGAGTTTTGAGAAGGCATTTGCAAGAAACAGCTGAGTCCACTCTGTTTTGACTGCTGGTGAATTTGTCAATGATAAAGTTAACGTTACAAGCGTTTCTGTGACCTTTAAAGATTTATTTCATTTTTAAAGTGACAAGGTGAATACACTTTAATTGTAAATACTAGAGGAGCTATTCTGTTGTGGCATATATTGATCTAATGCGTTATTTATTTTTAATGAAATAAATTAATGTGAAAGTTCTTTATAGTTGTGTCATTTGTTAGCAGTGCAGGTTATGTGTGGAATGTTAAAAAAACCCCCTGGTTTTCATATCAAGTAAAATCTTTTCTTAGGCAAGTTGGACAAATGCAAGCAAGAAACAGCGTGAGAAGCTACTTGAGTTAATTCGTCGTCTTGCAGAGGATGACAAGGATGGTGTGATGGCACACAAAGTGCTGAACCTTTTGTGGAATTTGGCTCATAGTGATGATGTACCAGTTGATATCATGGACCAGGCTCTTAGTGCCCATATTAAAATTTTAGATTACAGCTGTTCACAGGTGAGTACTCTGGTATGTTCTATTGTGAAATCAGTCACTGACAGTTTCCTTCCATCCACCATGAAAAATTCAAGGAATTTTGTAATTTAACAGGAGTGCTCCTTATCATAGATTTGTATTATTCTACCAACATACAGGTATTTTTAAGGTGTTATGGGACATATTTTAAATAACAACACAGTTTGTGCTTTAATTGGAGAGAGTGAAATACATCAGTTTGTCTGTCTTGTTGCAATTGGTGACATACTGTAATGACCACATTGGAGGAATTGTAAAAGAACCCTACTGAAGTAAATAGGAAGAAAGAAAACGCAGCCCTCCTCCTGTCTTTCCTTTTTTCTGAACTCGATTAGACTAATTTGTTTGGGTGTTTTTTTCTTCAAAGTCCTTACATGTTTTCTATAACATTAGAAAAGACCTAGCAAAGGACAGTGAAAACTACTACACGCTCTCCTTCACAACCCAAGCCTCTGTGGAAGTCTGCCAGAATAATAATTCATTGTGGTTTGAAATTAATCAGTGATCTGTCTTGACAGCTCCTGACAGATTTTGTTTCTTAGTTATTAAGAAACAGTTTCTCATTGTTTCTTGATATTTTATAGCAGTTTACTCTCACTACCAGGGAGTAGAATTAAATGAAAGAAGGGAAAGAGCAAGTTACTTAAGCACTGATGATCCTGTCTAGCTACAGGCTTTCGTAAGTAGGTACTAAATGCTTAAGTGCTTGAAGGCAGAGAGTTTGTAAGTTGCTGATAGCTTCTGCCAATGTGTAGTGCTGTTCAGATTCTTTTCTTATGCTTATATGCTTCATAACTCAGTTGATCTAGTGTTCGTGTGGCTTGGTATGTTCTGTTCTATCCTGGAAATAAATGAAGTTAGGGAAGGGTAGTAGTTTCTGCAATAAATTGATTTTGATTATAAACGCTTGTTCTTTAAGGATCGGGATACACAAAAGATCCAGTGGATAGATCGTTTTATAGAAGAGCTTCGCACAAATGACAAATGGGTCATTCCTGCACTGAAACAAATTAGAGAAATTTGCAGTTTGTTTGGTGAAGCACCACAAAATTTGAGGTAAGAACAGTGCGCAAGTAACATTTTGCCTGTTAAAAGCTGAATGAGTTGTAATGAGGCAAATTTAATTTTTTATTTTTTTTTGCAAGAGACAGGGAAAGCTTAGGTGAAATCATAACCTGTGTTTGAAGATGTTCTTGGGTTTGTTGTGATGTGTATAAATAGCCTCTAAAAATTCAGACACCTAGGTTCAGTAAGAGAGCATTAAGTGTTTCCTCAAACACTTTTTATTGATTTTTGGAATAGTGGTTGGATTTGTGGATGATCTGGCTTTATTTTTCTGTTATTTATGGGCATCTCTGCCTAACAATGGAATTAGCTTATAAAGTATCAATATATTTTATGTGCATATATGTATGTGTGCACACACACACAAACATGCCCACCCATCTCTATTCTTTAACGATAAATTTATACAGGTTATTTGGTTTATTTACTTGAAATCAAAGGTGACTTTTTTGTCTGGCAAAAATCCTCTGCTGACTCTGTCTCCTGAATGGAAGAGATTAGAAATGTGTATGGTTTGTTTTATTGTGGGGGTTTTTTGGGTTGTGGCGTGTGTGTGTGTATTGTTAAAAGGAAGAAAGAAAAGACAAGACATTGTCCATTTGGACTTGTTAAAATATTCGCGCTTATTTTAATTATTTTAAATGTCTTCCCACTACAGAAATACCTGAGATTCCATGTCCCTAACATTTTTTGGTATCCACATCAGAATTTTTACAAACCCCAGAAAAATGTTTTTTGCTTATCAGTGTTGCGTAACTGCTTTGTTTTAATTTTTGTAAGGAGGTAAATATTCAAATCAATGTTGTTATTACAGTCTGCTTACAAGAAGGATCAAGGCAGGGAGAGATGAAAAAAAGGAAACCTTCAGTTTACAAAACACTATCTTGTGACTGATACTGTTTTAAGGAGCTGTGGTAATATTGTGTTCCTGTCTTCTGGAGGTTTCTTTATTCGTTTAGTTCTTTCTCAGTTTTCATTACATATTAATCCTTTACAGTTTCACATTAATGATTGATTCAGGGTTTTTCCAACAAGGCTACAAAGTTACTTACCTGCTTATTAGCAGATAAGTCTGTTTTCTGTGGCTTGTAGTCCTTAACCTTTTACATGCTCTTAAGATTTAGGCGAATGGAATTACTTAGTTATTGGTGGTACTTGTTCAAGTTGGATGCTCTTTAGCACAGTGTCTCAACGAAGAGACTTTCTTTTAATTAATTATTGAAGCAGAGTTCTTCCAAGGCACTGATTATGTTTCTGCTCTGAATTAATCTTAGGAGGAACCTAACTTCTTTTAATTGTGGAAATTTAGGTCCCCTGTATGGCATATATACAGTTTGACCTCTTGAATGTCCTTTCTTTTGGTCAGACCATCTCTTCTATTGCTCAGATGTAAGGGAAGTCTGCATTGCAGTGTGTGATAATACCTCATTTTTATACAGAATTTGAAAATGCATATGGCAGAAAAATAAACTTTGAATTAAAGGTTTTTATCAAGGGACTTAAGGGACCTCTTTCTGTGGAGAAGCCTTTGTTAGCAAGATACTGTTGATGAAATTTTTTTAGTCAGGTAATGTTACTGCCCAGGTGAATCTATCAGCTGTTCCTGTCAGCTTACCATATCTGACTGAAAGTTTACTTTCTAGCGTTCTTCTAGAATTTGGATTGAAAATAGATCAAAAGAAATGTTTGTAACAACTACCTCAAAAACATTTCACAGAGCTTTCTGTGTGTAACATTAATCCCATAATCTGTATGCTGCTCTTTTGGGGTGGTTCAGTTGATTGGCGTTTGTCAATTTAAAAATTTGGTCCAAAATGACTATGGCTGCTGATTCTTGGCAAAAATAAGTATAAATTATCTTATGCCATTGGCGCTGTAGAGATTGTTTTGAGGAGGAGGATTTAATTGTGTTGCTAGTTATTCATGCAGTTGAGCAAAGTCACGAATTGGTTATACAGTTGCTTTGGCAAAATTTAACTCTCTGACCACAAAGAAACACTTCATGTTGCCCAGAGAAGCTATGGATGCCCCATCCCTGGAAGTAAGTGTTCAGGGCCAGGCTGGATGGGGCTTTGAGCAGCCTGGTCTAGTGGGAGGTGTCCCTGCCCATGGCAGGGGGTTGGAACTGGATGGTCTTTAAGGCCCCTTCTAACCCGAGCCATTCCATGTTTCTGTGATTCTTTGTTTGAGGAAGTTTAGCTTAACCGGAATTACAACAGTGTAAGAAAATAATTCTTACTTGGGTACAGGTATTCTTATGGGTGCAAGGATACTTATTGATGTTAAAGAGTAGTCAACTTCATTATTCAACATACTGACCTTTAGCGTCCAGATAATTAATCATCTTAATTTTCTCTGTATTGGGTGATGGAAGTAGAGTCTCCTGTAGACCAATTTCAAAGCACTTAAGATTGACCTGTATCTACTCAAGCGGTGTAAGATTGGTCTCCTAAATTACTTGCCCAGAAGAAGTAAGTGAACATTAAGAGGACCTTCTGTAAGAGTTTAGGGATTTTGTTAGTGCTTTAAGGCAACATAACCTAAACAGTAGAATTTGCTGGGTCTGGTCACAGCTATTTGGACCTTTAATGTTGGCTTTTAATGGTATATAGCATTTATTCATCTAGTAGAAGAACTCTCAGCTTCAAAAGCTGAGTTACACGCGTAGTATTATGTTGGGCAAGTTACATGTGTAGATAAATAACTTTAAAAAAAACCCATTTAATTTAAGTTTTGGGAATTTTGCCTTTGTCACTTTACCAATATTTTTCTAGCAAATAAGCATGAATTCTAACTATTAAATATCCTTTTTTTAGTATTTCCAAAGTACTTTGGCACCCTTTTCAAAATGCTAATCTTTCTTTTTATACATCGCCTTTTGATACCCATTTAGTAGAAACATAATGAAAAGATGAGTTCTGCTGATAACTGAGAAGCATGAGAGATTGAAGTTATTACTAAAGGAATATGTCCCAATGGCAACATCATCATTTAGCCTAACCTCAGATGCTTAAGGCATAATTCTATAGTTGCATGTGGAGTTTGCTTTAATTCTAGAAAGCATGCTAGAAAGTCTTCTCAGATCAGCTTTTTTCTGTGCCCAAAAGAGAATCGACTCCATCCTAGCAGGTGATCAAAATAACAACTTACATGTTGCTCACAAATACTGTGTAACAACTCCTAGCTCATAACTCTGGTTGTTACAACTATTCAACTTTTAGAAGTGGTTTAAATTTACTGTTTGTGTATGTGGTTGAGAAAGGAGAAAAGTAAAAAAAAGTCTAGTGCAGAAGATTTATTTAGTCTTCTGATGATAATGCTTTCCTTTTGTGCTACATTAGGAAGAAGTTCTTCACCATGAGAGTGGTGAGGCACTGGAACAGGTTGCCCAGGGAAGCTGTGGATGCCCCATCCCTGGAGGTGTTCAAGGCCAGGCTGGATGGGGCTTTGAGCAGCCTGGTCTAGTGGGAGGTGTCCCTGCCCAGGGCAGGGGGGTTGGAACCAGATGGTCTTTAAGGTCTCTTCCAACCCTGACAATTCTATGATTGATACAAATGCATAACATTATGAGTATGTAAATACACATGCCAATAGCTTGATTTAGCAAAATAGCCCGCCTTGCTTCTGCTACTCCCGTAGTTGTTTCATCATATGTATTTCCCAAGTAGTCAGTGTTCTTATTTACTGTTAGCCATTGTACAGGCATCTCGCTATCTAGAGGTAACATCTTGGGTGGCTGCTAAAATGGAGACATCCAGTCTTTTGCTGGTTTTCTGCTGGCTTGTGTGGGCAAGGAGGGTTGGTGGATATGAAATGATGTGTAATTGAAAAGTTTCTCAAAGTGAAAACAGGATGATCTTTCTGGGTATATGAAGTCGTGTATGTTTTCTTCCTTCATGCTTCCATCCATTTTGTTTTCTCTCTGAAAAATGTCTGGGTCTCTTTTTTTAAAACACAGTTTGTGTTTTAAGTGCTTCTTTCAAGCTGTAAAATTAAAGCTCTGCATATGATGAAATCTGATCTTCTGAAGACCTCTGTGCTTAGCAGGACAAATTCTCTTGTTTGCTGATAACAAAATTATTGGAAGGGTGTTGATGGCTTTTGTCTTTTAAACCCAGCTTGACAGTGATCTTTGGCCCCATGAATCAATTTATCTGTTGTTGTTACAGGTACAGGGAAATGTGGTTATCAGCTGCAAGATCATTATCAGCTGATGCTGGAACTGGGAACAGCCTTCCCTGCTGTTCTCTAAAGGTGTGGTGATAGAGTGCTGTAGCTCATCTAGTGTGGAGACTGTTTCTTAGGAGGGATCAGAGTTTCTACCTGTAATCCATTCAGCTAATTCTGGGGTCTACTTAAGTGTTGAAGGAAAGGAGAAAAATTCTGAAATCACATTTATATTTCTTCAGGGCAAGCTATGGGATCAGCTGAGTGTCAGTACAACAGGAATGCCTCTCTCTTTCTCCACCTACCCTCATCCCTCTTTTATTTTATTTTTTTTTTCTCTTTACCGTGGAAGAGTAGATCAGTGCTCAGATATACAGAACTTGCGGCATTTTAACTGTTATGAAGAGGTGGATTAGTCTCTATGTTCTAGAATTTGGTAGTGTTCATGGCATGTGGGTTTTGGACCCAAGCTCTGTGTTTTCTCTTACAGCTTACTTTTATCATCTAAGTATGGATATATGGTTTTCTGAACTGTTAGGTGCAAGACTTGGCTGCTTTTCTTATAACACTTGTATTTTAATTTCAGTCAAACTCAGCGAAGTCCCCATGTGTTTTACCGACATGACTTAATCAATCAACTTCAGCACAATCATGCCCTAGTTACACTGGTTGCAGAAAATCTCTCTGCCTATATGGAAAGCATGAGGCAGTACGCTAAAGGTAAGTTTTAAAATAAAAATTGCATCATAGAGTGTGTGAAAATTCCAGCTGAAAATGCAGTTAAAGGAAGATTCTCTTAATGAAATAAGTGTTAAGTTTATTTGTTTAATTTTCGTGCATTTGTGGGGTTGATAGCCTTTGTGGTGCCTGATTGGGCAAGAAAATCTTAAAATGTAAACATTTTGTTTTATGATTGAAAATGTGGTGTGTTTTACAGCAGAATATGGGGAAGTGGCAGCTCTTGTTTGTCTGTGGATTGATAAACATTACCTTGTCCTACTTAGGCTGGCATGGCTATTTTTGTGAAAAGTCCTAATAATAATAGTCTTGGATTTTGTCCCACTTCTAGTTTTGAATTTTTGTAGGCTCCTTTGAGGAGTTTTTTAATCAACTCTGTGTGAAGCCAGCGTTTGGAATTTGTCAGGGATAAGTACTTCAGACCACAGGGATACTGTTTCTTTTTACTATGCAGGTCCCTTTCTGTTTAGTTGCTTTCTCGCTGCATTTATCAGCAACGCTTTGGCAGCGCATCATGTTAGTATTTATATATTTCAGGCTAAACTCAACCCTTCGCTGATGAGTCTACACTCTTATTCTGGACTAGCTTTCTAGCTACTCAGGTAGAAGTAGGGAAGTGGAGGAGAATGATGGATCAGGAAACTCCTTGTGACACTGGACCACAGTACTTTATATATAGAATTAAGCCAACAGAATTGAGAGGAGATTTACATCCCCCCACATCTACATTACTGACTGGAACTGGGGACCACTCTACCCTGGCATCATAACATCCTACCAGCCTTTAAGTTGCATCTCAAAAATGACAGCATGTTATGTGGGATTTCAATGTAGATTGTTCAGAGAGGACAGGATATTTGCGCATTGTAGAGCATGTGTGTGTCTTCCAGTGCTTAAGTAAGTTGCCTAGACACCTTTGATTTTGGAGTTCATTTACTTTCGGAGTACTTCATAAAAGATAGCCAAAATATGTCGGTGAAGACTGGTTTGAATAGTGGTACTATATGAAGATGATAAGCTTCAGCCAGGTATAGGTCAATGACATTTAAGCTAAATCTGCATACTGCAGCTATATTTCTCTATTCAGGAATACATGAGGAGCTTTACCCTAATTCAAGTTCCTTAATTAATGATAGCAGTGCATTAATTAATGCTAAAATAATACTAAAGACTTTGCTCTCTTCTTGAGCCATACTGTCTCAGGCTTAATCTTCTGTGGGAAGGTGGAATAGAACTACTATTATTTCATGTAACTTCTGTAAGCTGTTGGAGTGCTCTTTACTAAAGTGATACAAAAATGCAATTTCATTTATAACAAACTTTGCATCTTAACTATAAGGATAGCTTAGATTCTATGATTCTGTGATTCTCTCCTTCTCTTGGACTTGGGCCAGCTATGAAATCTGGGGTTTGGCCTCAGAGTTATGAAGGAAATATAATCAACAACTACATGCTAATGCTGTGTTATCTTTCTCCAAAAATAGGCTACACGTACTATTAATGTATTAACTGTTATTCATTAATTTCAGTTATTTTTAGACTCTGAAGTCAAAGGTCATTTTTGACAATATTGTTTACCTATCAAATGGCTGATGACTTTGGCTGAAAAGTTAAGCTGATTTCTTGCATGATTCTTTTCTTGTGCCAAAACCCACATCTCACTGCCCTGTCCCTCCCCAGCTGTAATGCCTTGGTGAAGCAGTAATATAAACATCTCAGCACAGTAGTAATTATGAGTGTTCAAAGAGTTTAAATTGAATCTAATTACAAAGCAATTAAATTGTGCTTTCTTGCGACAAAGCTGCTGCAGAACTTCCACCTGATAATGAACAGATGAACAATAGTGTGGATTTTTTAATTAGATGCTTTATTACTTGATTAAGGGCATCCAGAAAATATCTCCTATTTTTCCAGATAGTGTACTGAGACTGTAAAACACAGTTCCTGTGCAGCTTCCCTTTTAGTTGCAGTTTTATATACTCGATAGAGCAGAATAGAGAGAGAGACCACTGTAAAGTTTCCTTCCATGCCTTCCTGGAGGAGGAGCAAAGGTGGGTAGCGGGGCGTGGGGCAGGGAAGGGAATAAATGAAAGCAGAATAAAGATGATTATGATTGTGAGAATGGAAAGAAAGAACTGGGCAGCTGTAGAATTAGGCTGAGCTGGAGAAGGTGAATGAGACAGAGGGAGAAAATTCAAGACCAACATCCAAACAGCAGAGGTCAAACAAATGCCATAGGGGAAAAAAGCACCCAGTTGCCCACAGATCTTTTTGGCAGTTAATACCACAATTACAGTGTAATTTGTGATTATTTATTGTATTAGTTTTGAATTTGCTGTATTTTTATTTTCCTTCTGTACTTGTGCTCTGTGGTACAGAACAGTGGTCCTATTCTCCTGTTATTCACTATTGCATATTCTTTTCTATCATGCTGCCTTTTATATCATCACCTTTTTAAGGTTAAAGAAAAGCCTAATCTACATTTCAGATTTTTTTCCATGATCTGATTTTCTCTTCTGAACTCACCCTTTCCGCACAGTCCGCCACTGCCGTTGCACTGTGTAGTCTTGAGGGCAGAGGTCACAGTTTCATCTTTTTGACTGTTTATCAAAGACCTTTTGAAAATATGAAAAGATTGCTAGCCAGTTCTTCTTCTGTTTTTATGAAACGATAAAAAACCTCCAAAATGTTAATGAAATGTAATTATTTATAGAAATTGTGCCATATGATCTTCTGTGTGTGTTTACCACTAATTATGCTTAAATTTTCAATGAGTCATTTTTTTATCTATAGTTTCTCTGTTTGTTCTTCTGCTCCTCTATGTAGAAAGAAGTTTTAAGGAGATCACGCTTAGACTTGCTTTGGGATGCACAGTGTAGAAAATAAATTGGGGAAATGTGGAAAGAAGCAGAGATGGAGAATGTTTAGAGAAACTGAGGGGTTTTTTTGTAGTTCAGATTTTTTTCAGAATTCTGAAGTACATACATATGCTGCCTTTGGGAAACTGACTGGCCTTTAATACTTGAATTCTTCTATCATTGCCACTGTTGACANCCACCCCACCCCGAAATCAAACAAAAAAATACCCAAAACACGCAACAAATGAAGTAATGAAATTTCTCTGCAATATGTTTATCTTCCATAATTATTTCTTCTGACAGACCCACAGTGTTATTTTCCAGGTTTTCTACTTTTAATACTTGAATAATTTGTGTTCTGACACTTCTGTATTATTCTTCAGATTTTTTTTCACATGCCTTGTTTTGATAGTTGCCCACGTATGCTCACTTCATTAGGATTATAATTTGAATTTTTGAAGGATTTCTGGTGAAAAGAATCTCCCCAGTTATGTAGATAAGTTAACTGCTAGTCTTCTGGTTTTCCTCTTACTTAATTTCTAAGCTAATGTGCCTTTTGCGCTTGTACATAGAGAGCAGTACTTACTACAATTGTTTTTCTCCGAATTCTGAAATACTGATTATTCATTTCAGCTGTTAGACTTGTTTGGTTGGGTTTTTTTCTCCTTCTTAATATAATAGGAGATACTAATTTTCAGCTCTGAAGATAAATTTTACCATGAGGGGACATTGTTGTGACACAGTCTCCCACAGTTGGATCATCTTAGTTAAATGCAATCTGTATACCTTTGCAAATAAGAAACGCAGCCTTAATCAGTTTATAATGGAGCTGGCATAATGAACATGTGTCATGATGAAATGTTACTTGTGCAGATCAAGGTACTGCAAGTACAGATCTAGATTGTATCTCTTTAATTTAAAAAGCAAAACAAAACCCAAACAAAACCCAGTTCCTATGAAGTAAACAGCTCTTTATTAACAAATAAAATATTATGCTGAGATTTGATAAAATGCAGATTGAAGTTTGACTTCTTGTCTTTCAAATTACTCAACAACTTCTGTCTCAAGCTTGTAAGTATTACAGGCGTTTGGTTTTTGTACTTGGACACTTGCAGCAAATAAAGCTGTTGTATCCTTCCCTCCTCAAAGTGATGTTGTGTACGTAGCTACTTATAGAGGTGTTCAACAATGGAAGTTGTGATTTCCTTTGGAGGGGAAAAAACCTAAAAATGGAAAACTGAAATTTTGGAAAAGATGCTCTGTAATGAAACTAAAGTATCCTCAGGAAAAACACACTGAATAATCTGAATTACATGCTTGGTATACTTTTATTTTCAACTGACTTCTGACTTCAAACTGTCTACTTGAAATAAGGAAAATATTTATTTGAATAACTAGAGTGCAGGTTCTTAATTCTTCTGTAATCCTTTTGTTATACTGAATGATGAGCATGTGTGTCTGTTCATAAGTGTTTTTTGATTTGATTATAGACCTCAGTAATCTTTTCCTATATCCATTTTAAATTAGGGTGAAATACTAACTGGTAGCAGGCTGCTGAAAATTATTTTTGTACACTGTAATGAAAACCTACTGTTCTTTGAATGGTTTTAATTATGCTCAGACCAACAAGTATTCAAACAAGTGCTATCTTTTAGAGTCAGCATGTCTTTTTTGAATGTATTGTCTAATAAAACTTCTTATGTTTGCAGAGCATGGTGAATATGATCCTCAAACTGTAAGACCAGGAAGCAGATACAGTCATGTGCAGGAAGTACAGGAGCGACTTAACTTCTTACGGTTAGTTTTAACTTGATCATTTGTTCAGCTTCTGTAAGAATACCTTCAATACTTCAAAGAAAAAAAACACACCATGGTATCGCTTTCTCTTACCTAGTTTTAAGTTGCTGTGTTAACTTCTTTCAAAACTCAAATGCAAAAATAAGCTGATTTTTTTTTTGTTTGGTTTGGATTTTTTTCCCAGAGGGCTGTTATTGGAATACTCCAAGTTTATTGATATCTTTGCAATCCAAGGCTCTGATTCCGCACCAAAATTTGTATGGGCTTTTTCTGTCTGTGTGCAGAACCCTACTGACTTGAATAGAAAGAATGAGCATGTAGTTACAGTTACATGCATATTGGGATAATTGAGCTGAAAAAATAAAATAATCCATATAGGGATATGCCCATTTGTCTTTATTTGTTGTACCACACCAGAGTTTAAATCCATGATCATAAACTGACATATACTTGTGTCAGACACTGATGTTGTCAGCAACAGAGCCTTAGAAAGAGATTGGAATAAAAAAATTATTTGGATGACTTTTTTGACCAGCTGCTGTTTGAGTAAAATAACAAACCCAAGGATCTCTGCTCATTACAGAGCTGCAGTATTTTGATGCTTTTTTAGGTTCTCTCTCTCTCCGCTTTTTCTTACGTGGATTAATCTTTTTTAGGCAAGTAAAAGTACATGAACTGTACTGTCAAACTGTCGAGTCTGAAGTATTTTTTACTTATTTTCGGATTTTTTTTTTTTTGCTTTTCAAAATTTTACCAAGATTTTTAATGAATTAAACTGAAGTGTTAAACAACTGATCAATGAAATTACAGAGTAGCATATGAATAGCAGATTTAATTTAGCATTCCTGCATGTTAAAAATTGTAGCTCCTTTAAGTTCACTAGCAGTTAATGTAAAGGAATTAATGAAGTCCCATGGCTGTGAAATGTAGAGTATTTCTGAAAATATGTAGCAAATGTAGCAATTTCTGAAAAGTGATGCCATAACTTAGCCCCTGATTTCTTTTACAAAGATAAGATTTTGAATCGGAAAAAGGATTCTGAAGAGCAACTTCTTGAAACATTCTTAGCATTAACTCTCAGAATCACAGTTCTTAGTCGTTCTTTAATAGTAATTTAACACAAATGAAAAACTTACTTAAATAAAAGGAAAAATTTCCAGTTCATTGACTTCTGCTTCTGGCTCTGTTCCATAGAATTGATACCTTATTTTGTGATTTTTTGCTAAAGTGAGTGCTAAAACATCGTGAATGATTGCAAAAGTAATTTAATCTCTTGCGTTGTGACCTGGCTTTTAAACTAAATAGTGTACATTGGGAGATCTGCTTTTGTTTCTATATAATATGTAAACAGTGCTTGGTATTTTTGTGGAAAGCATTTCTTGCCAAATTTTATTCCTTTTTTTTGTGTGGACTATAAGGTCTTAATCTATTCAAACTTACTAAGAAATCGTGGGGCTAATTATGAATGGACTGATAGTGTGAATTTTCAGGGTTGTACTTATGATATAGACGTGTAAAATACACATGTTCACCTTTTTGCCTGTACTTTTTACTGAATTGTAACTCTAGATGTCTATTAGACAGTGCTGTTAATTGTCTCTTTGTTTTGCTCAAGATTTTTATTGAAGGATGGTCAGCTGTGGCTCTGTGCCCCTCAGGCGAAGCAAATATGGAAGTGTTTAGCTGAAAATGCGGTTTATCTTTGTGATCGTGAAGCCTGTTTTAAATGGTATTCCAAACTAATGGGGGATGAACCAGACTTAGACCCTGACATTAATAAGGACTTCTTTGAAAATAATGTGCTTCAGCTGGATCCTTCCCTATTAACAGAAAATGGAATGAAATGTTTTGAACGTTTCTTCAAAGCTGTGAACTGTCGAGAAGGAAAGCTAGTAGCAAAGAGACGAGCCTATATGATGGATGATCTGGAATTAATAGGATTAGACTATCTTTGGAGGGTAAGTTAATTGGAGGAAACATCTGAAAGGTTAACTGCTTTTTCTCAGTCTCTTTTTATATTTTTAGGAATGTGTAATTTATTAGTTACAGACTGAAATTACAAAAAGCTACTTTTTCCAAACTATATGCATAGCAACTCCACTGTCTTCCCAGCAAGCATGCAAGTTGGTAACTTTGCAGACTGATACTTAATGGAAAGTTATTTGAAACATCAAGTATATTTTTGTATGCTCATGAGATAAAAAATTTGCCTGTGCTGTTGAAGAAGAAAGAATCGTTCAAGGTGAATTATCTGTAGGTTTCTCTCTCTTACGTGCACATTAGAACTAAACTTGTTTTGTGCAATTCGTAAGCTATTTCATGTAATTCATTCTAGTATGGTAAAGTGGAGTGTTTCTAGATTAGACCAAGTGATTACTGGTCTGATTCTTTCTTTTGTATCCACAACCTTTTGCCTAAACATGTAGCTTTTCAATAGAAAGATTGTAGCTTTCTGAAGCTTTCCAAATCTATTGGTGAAAAACATTAGTATCCAAGTTGGTACTTCTTTCTTTTCAGAGTATTTCTAGTTTTCAAGAGCTGCATTGGAAACCACAGTAGCACACTGTGGCATGATTATCGTGGCTGTGTTTTGTAGAATGTGCTGTGTATAAAGCATCAGTCTTCACAGGTTGTGGCTTGTTGAAGGGTTAGATATTTTGATCATGGTGATGATAGTTAAAACCAAAGCAGATCACAAGTTTTATACAAATAAGTTTTCACACAGTGTTTATGTACCAAGTGCCCACATAATACTAGCATGTTTTAGTTGTGGGGATCAACTTACTTGGATCGGCCCTGCCATTTGGCAGCATGACAGAACTCATGAAGTTTCAGCTTAGTATCCTACAGGGGTTGTCTGTAAGGGCTGCTTTCAGACCTGTGGCTTGTAGTTAAAATACAGGTTATCAGGTTAGAAACAGAACTCATTTGCCTGTCCCCCTTCCACCCACTCCGGTCACTTAAATACTTTAAAATTCTGGTTTTAAATCTTTGGTAATGTTCAAGCATCTGAAAAAATAGTTGTCTTATTCTCTGAAACTAGTAGAAATGGAAATGTCATGTGAAGATGAGTATATAAACACTACTTTCATTCTGGTCATAAAATATAAACTTTTTTTGCTAACTCTGAACTCCTTTAAACTAGTTAATTCTTGATTTTGACTATTTAAGTTGTATTGATTGTATTTTTTAACTAAGCATTTTAGTCACTTTCACCCCATAAACTAGTTAGGCATACTATTGTGTAAGGATACTTATGTAGTTGTTTTGGTTTTATGTTTTATACCAGAAAGTTTTAAGATGTTCTAATGTTTGGTTTTTTTATTATGCTAGGTTGTGATTCAGGGAAATGACGACATCGCAAACAGAGCAATAGATCTTCTTAAAGAGATCTATACTAATCTTGGCCCAAGGTTACAAGTTAATCAGGTAAAAAACCAAACAAGCAGCAAGAAAATTGAAATCTAATATGATTGAAAAACAGTGATAAAGCTCAGTTTTGTCATATTTTTATAATTGAAAGCTTTGAAAACAGAATAGTTTTCATGTTCTGAAGAGTATACTCCCGAGTCCAACTGTGAGGTTCTGGTCAGGTGCAGAATTAAGAAGTTTTTCTGATATTTACAGATGGAACTCTGATAAATTTTTTATATTAAATTGATCCATATTTGCTCTTTCTACTCAGAAAACAGTTCATATCACATACTTGGGTAAGCCTTTCGTTGATTTTCCACTTATGGTACTTATTTGTATTAATTCACTGTAATGAGTCTGTTGAGTGTTGTTACAAGCTAATCTAATCTTTTTTTATGTCATGTCCCTTACAAAGGGTCACTGAGTTTCCATATAACGGTCAAGCTGAGCTCTAGCAGATCAGATATTTTCTCCCTACGCTAATACTTGCTGGGAGCTGCATTTCAGTGGACAGAGAGAAGAGATAATGAGTTTCTGAAAGGTCAGAGGAAGTGAACTGTTGGGATTTCACAAATTTGGGGGGGAATATTGTCCTCCAGACAGTCTCCAGTTGGTAGCTTGCCAGTTGTATTTCTCAAAACTCCAATTTTCGTACTTGTCCTGAAAACCACTTTTATAGTCTTCAGAGCTGCCAGTCTGCTAGATACAGCACAGCTGCTCTAGGAGGTGCATTTACAGCCATTCAAGCTATATCTTACTGTAGTGGCAGATGGCCTGTATGCTTCTTTCTTGCTATAGGTCTGGGTTTACTAAGCATGTATAGATCTGTCCATCTGCACATAGTCAGATCTGACACTTCCAGGAGGTGTTGGATTTACTTAACATGCACACAAGTATTTTGTTTCAGTGTGCTGGTAACTCCTCTGCTCCTGAGCTGCCTCTAAGAAAAGCAGCTACTGGAATGTGGTTTAGTGCCAGATCTATGACTGTTAATGTTTCTATTGCAGACAGCTACCTGCAGGCACCACAGGCTTTTTACAATGATCCTGTAGGTTATATGTCAGTCTAGGTCAGGAGCAAGATGTTAGGTATCAGACAGAAGGAAGAGATTTGCTGCAGCTGCCACTATAGTGAATCTAGCTCAAAATCCATTTCTGCAGGAGTTTATGCAGGAAAAGAGTATATCTGGGTCTGGGTTATGTGACTGGGAGGGCAGAGAGGGACAGTTGTTCAGGCTGGCTATAAATGTTCTGTGTTCACTCTTAGTGTAAAGTAAGTTAAACCGTACTAGATTGTCAGCTAGAGATTCTTTAACATAGCCTGAGGAAGTGTATAAGGAAGTCCAATTTAGTGTCCCCTGTACAAACTTTCACTTTTTCTATTTGGGTGCAAGTTTGCACTGTGCAGTTACAGCTACTGATGACGTACAAGATTTTTGAAGCACACACTAAATTAAAGCTGTTTATCAACAGGAGTTTATTCTAAAGTGGAATCAAACAGCACTATAGAGTAACTTACCTGCTTGTGTTTGGGGTTTTTTTTTCACATCTACCATTGGATTATCCAGCTGAAAAGATGGTTTTTAATATTCTTGTAATTGCACCAATTTCTTTCAATGTAATTAGGTAGTGATTCATGAAGACTTCATTCAGTCCTGTTTTGATCGTCTAAAAGCTTCCTATGATACATTATGTGTGTTGGATGGAGATAAAGACAGTATCAATTGTGCAAGACAAGAAGCAATACGAATGGTGAGAGTGTTGACTGTTTTAAGAGAGTACATAAATGAATGTGACAGTGATTACCACGAAGAGAGAACTATTCTGCCTATGTCAAGGTACGTACGAAAATGCACTACTGTGATTTTGATTTCTGTTAACAAAAATATTACTAATATCTCTGTGATTTTTGCATTCTAAAGGGTTTCTATTCAGGGAATGTATGTATAGAGTTTCAGAATTCCATTTTCTCTGCTAATACATCTAAACTCTGATCTGTAGTAAAAAAAAAAAAATAAATTGAAAGATTGGGTAAATACAAGAATGTGTGAAAGGGACAGCAGACCTGAGAATAAACTTGTTTCTGGTATTCTGTTCTATAACTAGCACAGCATACCTTGTAGCTAGATTGTTTTGGATGTGTTTCTTTTTTTCAGATAATTATTTAAAAACAATATCATTGGTTAAGTTAGCATGGGCAAACCTTCTTTGTTTTTCATAGTCCTGTCATGCAAAAAACATGTTGTTAATGTATATCTTCATCTTCCGGAGTTATTTTACAGAGGTACTGATCTTTGCAATCTTAAATTTAGGATTACATCTAAGTGATTTATTTTGTGTAATTTCCTCATATAAAGGGGAAGAAGAGAACAGCACTTTGAAGTGTATTTATTTTCTGTGTACTTTCACTCTTGTTATACTTGTCCTTGAGTAAAAAGTTAACTTAGGTCCTAGCTGCTCCTTCTTTAACTCTGTCTTTGGTACAAAGAGAAAGGAAACACTTGGATCCAGTGTTGTGTAGATATTGTCACAAACAAAATACTTTATTTCCTGAGAGAGGAAAGCAGAACACTAAACTGTTTAAATGTTCTGGTTTCTGTGGGAAGAAAGTCTCAAAAATATGTAAAGAATACACTGAGATTGCTGTGGATTTATGAGGCAGCTAACATTTTTAGACATGGTGGAGGTTTGTTAACCCTGTATTTTAAATGCCCTTTTTGTCAAGAAAATGGAAGAGATTGATATTTCTTGATGATTTGTCCTTAATTTGCAGTGCTCCTATAGCATTTTTATTGTATATGTTGATTGATTAGTCCTGAGTTCTCTTGTTGATTGCAGATGCATCTTTTTTATATGGGCTGCTTATTTGTTTAGACTAACTTTTTCATGTGTGGTGTTAGCAAGGAGCTTTTACGAGGAATTTTTGCCTCCTTTAGTTTTCATGGGATTAGTTTGTTGGTTTTATCTGGGCACATCTTTCCTAGTAAGTTCCCTGACATTGTGAGAGGTGTAATCACTGCTGGTATGAAAACGTTTCTTCTTTCTTGACCTCTTTGAATTTCTTAAAAGCATTTTGATTTTTAAAATTGGAATTCTAATATAAAATTTTGAACAGCTTTTGATAGAAGGCATTAAGACTTGGTGACCTGATGGCTTATTCTGATCTTGGTGTATTTAAAACTTAAGTTGTTTTGCTAACAGACCAAAACATAGTTGCCAGTCTGAGCTTTATTTGTGCTTTTGATGAGGAAATTAAAATCAAGACAAAAGACTTTTTAAAATTCTGTCAGTGTTTCTAACCTGGCATATGTTTAATGCATTGGTGCGGAGTGTGGTTTCTTGAAAGTTCCTGTGTATGTTAAGTTTGCATAATTGCTGGTGCCTTCACAAAATAATCTTATGCTGGAGTACATCACCATATGTAAAAACTTGATGTTGAAATATCCGCAACACAAAATACAGCAGGAAAAATAATTTATTTAATGAGAGCAAAAATAACTTTGGTTTGGTTTTTTTCAGAGCTTTTCGTGGTAAACACATCACATTGGTAGTTCGTTTTCCAAACCAAGGCCGACAGGTGGAAGATTTGGATATTTGGTCTCATACAAATGACACAATTGGCCAAGTACGACGTTGTATTCTCAATCGTATTAAAGCCAATAGTGCGCACACAAAAGTAGAACTGTTCATTGGCGGTGAGCTGGTGGACCCTGCAGATGATAGAAAATTAATTGGGCAGTTGAATCTCAAAGATAAAACGGTAAGTATTGCAGGTTGATGATTTATGTCAATTCAGATGTCGCTTCCCTTTTGTAAATGCTTGAAAAATACCATATATGGGATTATTTATTCTTGTGAAATAGTTCCATTCCATTATGCCATATCAGATGCTTTTTTAGTAAAGAATCTTCATTTTTGCATAGTATTAAAACTATGGTTGTGCTTTTCAGCTAATTACGGCTAAGCTTACACAGATAAATTCTAATATGCCCTCGAGTCCAGATAGTTCTTCAGACTCTTCAACTGGTTCTCCAGGCAACCATGGCAATCACTACAGTGATGGTCCAAATCCAGAAGTTGAAAGCTGTTTGCCTGGAGTGGTAAGCATATACATAGATTCTGAAATGAACAATTTAAAAGCAGTTTTTACCTATACTTTCTCTTCAACTAATGATTTTTATGGGATTTTTTTATTTGCTTATTTTAAGATCATGTCACTGCATCCTCGATACATCTCTTTTCTTTGGCAAGTTGCAGACTTGGGCAGTAGTCTAAATATGCCACCTCTTAGAGATGGAGCACGTGTTCTTATGAAGCTCATGCCACCAGGTAAAACTTCATTTTAATGTGGTTTATATTGTAATATCCTGTATAATTATTTCTCACCTATTCTATAAAAATTTGGTTAGGGGCGTATTTTCCACTTTTTGGTAATTTTTTGATACTGTAATTCTTGGCTATTATCTTAATTAGGATTGTATGTATTTCCCAGATAGTTATGTCTTGGTTTTCATATAAAGTTGCATAGTTTGCGGTTGGTACTGGAGTTCAGTGCCTCACTGCAGGGAAAATAGAGACACTGTTGTATTTTGAAGTGGTTTTGTAGCACTACTTTAATAGATCACTTTTGTACTGACAGAAATAATCATTGTGGAACCCTTTGTAGTCTGATCTTGGCTGTCAGTTACATCTTTTGTAACTTTCCTGATATGCTTAAAACTTTTCAGATTTATAATTGTAAATACTACTGGCTTGTTCTGGAATAGTTTTGTTATAAAATGTTTATAAGTTCTGTTTTTATTGCAGATAACACTACGGTTGAGAAACTAAGAGCTATTTGTTTGGATCATGCAAAGCTTGGGGAAAGCAGCCTTAGTCCATCCCTTGATTCTCTATTCTTTGGCCCTTCTGCCTCACAAGTGCTGTATCTAACAGAGGTTTGTAATGCTTTGCCTGTTCTTTAAAAATCTTCAACTCTGTATTTGGCAATCCTTTCTGTAGCATTGTGGAAGCAAAAGATCATATTCTGGTTTGAAATTAATGATTGAAAATACTTAACACTTTACTGGAATAAACTGTCCCATGCTGTCAAAGCATTGCTTAAGTAGTATTGCAGCATCGTCTCATACTCAATCATCTATATTCAAGCTAGTGGATTGCTGTTAGTTAACTCTGTATTTTGTTCTGCAGGTAGTTTATGCCTTGTTAATGCCTGCCAGCGCACCTCTGGGAGAAGATGCCAGTGACTTCCAGTACAACTTCTTAAAAAGTGGTGGCTTGCCTCTTGTGTTGAGCATGCTGACTAGAAATAACTTCCTGCCAAATGCAGATATGGAAACTCGAAGGGGTGCCTACCTTAATGCTCTAAAAATAGCCAAATTATTGCTAACAGCAATTGGATATGGCCATGTTCGAGCTGTGGCAGAAGCTTGTCAACCAGTTGTGGAAGGCACAAGTACTATTTCACCGGTAATATAATCCTCCTTGATGCAAATAGCAATGTAGTCTGGTTTTTATATTGCCTGCAGCAACATCTGTCTGCATTACATTGACAGTCTCTTTGAGTGATTTGCATGCCAAGAACTCATGGTACTTTCAGATGATGTTGTCCGACGATTCTAAGGAAGAGATCAACTTAGTAAACAACTTGTGTTTCTTTTGAGTGTAGAAAAGTTAAGTGTGAGATTCACCTGCTCTGTATATGATTTTCAGTGGTTTGCATGGTTGTCAGTACAGGTAACTTTCCAGTTCCAAGTACATCTCTTACATAAATGCTAATTTTGATTCTTTTGACCTGATGAGTCTATTAAAGGATGTGTCTTTGAATTTCTTTTAGTTCCTATTTATAATTAGAGCATAAAACAACAGCACTAATATTGGAGATCATGACTTGGAGGTCAGTGACGAGTGGTGTTCCCCAGGGGTCAGTACTGGGCCCAGTGCTCTTCAATATATTCATCAATGACCTGGATGAGGGGATAGAGTGCACCCTCAGCAAGTTTGCTGACGACACAAAGCTGGGAGGGGTGGCTGACACCCCGGAAGGCTGTGCCGCCATCCAGAGAGACCTGGACAGGCTGGAGAGCTGGGCGGAGAGGAACCTTATGAAATTCAGTAAGGGCAAGTGTAGGGTGCTGCACCTGGGGAGGAATAACCCCCTGCACCAGGACAGGTTGGGGGCTGACCTGCTGGAGAGCAGCTCTGAGGAAAGGGACCTGGGAGTCCTGGTGGACAACAGGATGACCATGAGCCAGCAATGTGCCCTTGTGGCCAAGAAGGCCAATGGCATCCTGGGGTGCATCAAGAAGAGTGTGGCCAGCAGGTCGAGGGAGGTCATCCTCCCCCTCTACTCTGCCTTGGTGAGGCCCCACCTGGAGTACTGTGTCCAGTTCTGGGCTCCCCAGCTCAAGAGGGACAAAGAATTGCTGGAGAGGGTGCAGCAAAGGGCTACAAAGATGATGAGGGGACTGGAACACCTCTCCTATGAAGATAGACTAAGGGAATTGGGTCTCTTTAGCCTGGAAAAGAGGCGTCTGAGGGGGGACCTTATCAACACTTACAAATACTGGAAGGGTGGGTGTCAGCAGGATGGGGCCAGGCTCTTTTCAGTGACAGGACAAGAGGTAATGGGCACAAACTTAAGCACAGCAAGTTCCACCTAAACATGAGGAGGAACTTCTTTACCTTAAGGGTGGCAGAGCACTGGAACAGGCTGCCCAGGGAGGTGGTGGAGTCTCTGCCTCTGGAGACATTCAGAACCTGCCTCGATGCGTTCCTGTGCAACCTGCTCTAAGGTGGCCCTGCTCTGGCAGGGGGTTGGACTAGATCTCCAGAGGTCCCTTCCAACCCTGTGATTCTGTGATATTAAATCATGCCAGCCCTGTTTCTACATTTTTCTACACAAAAATAAGTCCTTGGCTTGCTAGATTCCTAGTTCTGTCCATTGCTTGTAGAAGAAACTAGCAGAGAACATCTAGGTACATGCACAGTTAAGTGTTGATAGTTGAAAGGAGTCCTATCTTAAGATTTCTCAGAGTTGGAGAGGGAAAGTGTAACACTGGTGTTCTGAACTGTGGTCTCACGTGTCTGTATTAGTAGGTTTTAGCATGTTTAATATGGCTAGTTAGTTTTCCTGCATCTGGACAAGTATGTTGTGAGTCAAGATTTCATTTCTGCCCTCTTACAGTAGGTGTACAGCATAGAGTCCAAACATTAAACTCTGCTGCTGTCCTTGGGCATTTGCTTCAAGGTATTCCAGCTTTTTTTTTTTTTCCTTTTGTGACGTTCTGTCCTCAATAGTTGGTCAAGAATACATAGAGGGCCCCAATTCAGAGCGCTTTCTTCAAGAATATTTCCTAAGATCAATCTCTGAAGCAGAGAAGTACATTCCCCTTAAGTCTGAAAAATAAGTATCTCTTCTGGTTAGCTCCAACTCTTGGAAGATACCAGATTCATTCTTTTTCAAGGAAATTGAAACTTTTGATGATTATGAAGAGGTGAAGATTCTTTTCATGTCTCATGTTAGAATAGAATAGAAAATCTTACAGCAAGAAAACTTGCCACTCCATCCTTCATCTGTTTAAAATGAGTAAATTTTACTGCCCTGTCTTCTAATGAGGATTATTCAAAAGGCAGTTTGGAACACAGGTAATGTCAGCTGACTCTTGAAGTACTGTTTGAAACACATTTATGCTGACCATTGCAGAGGTAGTACATTGTTCATGGCTACTGATGTTCACTCTTAAGTGTTGCAAACATCTGACTTTATTATTATCTGATTTGTTGGAAAAAACATGGTTATTCTTGCTGTCATTGTAATCCTGTTTGAAGGATTTTGATCTTGATATTTTTTGTTGCTGTATCACCAATAAGTTTACACTGGAGGGTGGAGGTGGGACTTGTAAATAGCTTTCATCTGTCATATCTGAAGCATAAGTAGCATAACATAACTTTCTCTCTTGGCTTTCCCTCAGTACTTAAGAGAATGACATAACCAAGACTCTGTGTCTGCAGTCATCCATTTATCAGCCTGCTGCTGTCACTAGGACCTTTTAGATTTTTTTTTTTCTTCCTTGCTTTCATAGAAAGTTGTTAAACATAGTATTCTGGTCCATAGATCCGGTTTTGCCCTCATGTGCCCCCATAGGTACATATGCCCCCCCATATTACTGCCTGCTTCTGCTAGCCAGTTGACTGTGTAAGCTCTATTACAGTCTTCAGTGGGAGTTTTGTAATTTTGCTTGCTGAATCAAGTGGCTTAGTGAGGCTGACAAAGCAAAGGGATACAACCAGTGCCAGGTGTTACAGACCAGCTTTGCAGAGTGTCTTTTGAGCAGCATTTGAAAGAGGATTTTTTGGATTTAATGGTACTGGAAAACAAAGCAACTCGTTTGTACAAGAAGCTTTAACTTATAACCACAGCACACAGAGTCTTTTCAAGCAAGTTTGCCTGTGAGAGGGAAACAACCATTTCAGATTTGAACTGTGAAAACTATGCAGATCTGTCAGCCTGAGGAGAAGGAGCTCTATGCTCAAGCCAGTACAGAAAAGATAAAAAACTTCTCTTCCTGCTGTTTCCACTGTGAAAGTATGATAAAGAACAGGAGGGATAATCTGGAACAGAATTCTTCAATAGTGCTCTAACCCAGATGTTTAACATGTACTTAAATATAATGAAGCTGCAACCACGTTCTGTCTGGACACTATTAGCTAATCCAGAGGGACACCCACTGTTTTAGCAAGTTCTTTCTTTCCTACATCAACAAAAAGGGAAGGAGGCATTGCAATTCTAAATGTTCTGTTAACTTAAAGTACGAAGCCTCAGACATAAGTAGTTTTGAGCAAGTGCCTCTCCTCAACTACTTGTACTCTGTGATCATGCCCTGTACCGTATGGTGTCTTTGAATATGATGGTATCTATTTGAAAATGAGGAGATTTGTTTTTCTTGGTGTTGGCAGTTTCTGTAAGTAGTTTTCCTTCCACGATCTTACCTACTTCTACCAAACCTTTCCAAGTAACTTTGTGGTTTTATATCTTCTTGCTTTCTTTTTTCCATGTAAAAATAAGTGTAAGAAATACTTTCTTCCAGATAAACCAGGCTACGCATGACCAGGCAGTGGTGCTACAAAACGCCCTACAAAACATTCCTAATCCAACTTCAGAATGCATGCTAAGAAATGTAGCAATACGTCTTGCACAGCAAATATCTGATGAGGTTAGTGAATTCCTTTCTGTATCACCTTTATTTTCCCCGTAGAGGTTTTGGGGGTTTTTTAATCCTTAAATTTATTGCTTTGTAAGACATGGATTTTCCTTATGAAATGTCGTGAAACATTTTAGGTAATGTTCATATGGTTCATAAGCTGTTAACTACTTGAAAGTATTTAATGAATTGTTTCCATATGCAATTATGAAATTCATTGTTTAATAGCATAAAGAGGCTTAAGTGAACTAGGAAGGTTCTGTTCAAGCTCTTTAATGGATTGTGAATATCTTATGCTTAGATCAGAAGTTCAGAAACTTGGTGTAATAGATTTTAAAGAGGTTAATGTGTATTTTCAAAATATTTTTGTGATACTTCTTTTTTTTTTTTGGTCCTTTATGTTTTGATTTCTGAGTAACATTCTTTTCTTGAAGAGAAACAAAGAAAAGTTTTTTAAGTAGTGAGCATGAATTCTAAATGCTGAAAAAGTCTCAAATCGTTGCCCATGTATCTTTATATACAGAAGACGCACTAAAGATACAAGTGAAAGACTAGACTGTGGAGCTCTGTAGGGGTAAAAAATGTGCTTTGCAAATGTAATAGTCTTATCTGTATGTACTGTATGGTGTGACCAAACCCCATTTGGATTTGGAATTGTGAGCCATGTTAGTGAATACATTATTGAGTTCCGCTGACTTCAGCAGAAGCTAAAATCGGAACTACTGCTACTTCCTCTTCCACAGTGAATTGCCATCCCTCAGTTTCCAGCATGAAAGCAGTGAATATTGTTTTTCAGTACTGTATATTATTTCTTCTGAACAAAGAACAGCGTCCAAAGAAAGCACAATGTACTAGACCACAAGACTGAACCATCTGCCTTCCGTTAGTGGTGGTATTGCATCCATCGGTGATTGTATGTGTAAAAACAGCCATTTGAACTCTGATTTAATTAACTTCCTTCCACAGAAGAAATGTCTTTTGAGGTGCAGTAAGAAGAAAGATTTTTAATTGTGCCTTTGTCCTTTTTGGAGGACCTCTAATAAATAAATAAATCCTTTTTCTTTTACCAGGCACATCGAAGCAAACAAAATCTGAGTCTTATTTTACAAGAGTTTACACAGTATTGCTGTTAAAGTATTGTCTATAATTTTCTGAAATTATGAAAACTGTGGATCTATGTTTCATATGAATTGTAATGCTTTTTTTTTTCTTCTAATGTTTTGATGCTCAAAGACTCTTTTTCAACTGACCACACAATTTTTAGAAAAATAAATCTGACATGGTTTCTGTAGGCCAGACAGAAGACTATAGCATGGAAAGAAATATTTCACCTTTTTAAAAACATTGAATATTGAAGATTTTAAAACTACAATGAGATTAAAAAGGAAAATGTCCTTTTTCTGTGTGATAAATTTTTCTTGTTATACTCTTACTGTAAGGTTGCTTTGCTTGTGGAAAAGGTGAAATAACTATTATTGTTCTTGTAACTACTGTTAATGTCCATATCAGTAGCAAGAATGCACATTGTTCAGGTTTTCCTTATGCAGCTGGCTTATTAGTTAAGCTTCTTAGACTCTGCTTTTTAAATTAAATCTGAGCATTAGAAAAATGAAATTTGAAATCTTTGAGAACTGTCTACTATCTACTTTTAAAGATTGCCTGTTTTTTGGACAGTTCTATGTTGAATATAGACTCCAGATAGGTTTGGGGGGTTTTTTTGCAAGTTGATGCAAACTATAAATAATGGCGGTTGTAGCATGTTTTTTAATGTTTGCCTATCATTAGAAACTATTGGATGTTAACTCTGACTATGCTGAAAATACGGAAGAGTGAGTCTGCATTCTTAAGATACATCATCTGTGGTGTTATTAATTTTAAACCCTTTATAACTTGAATATAGAACAATCTCTTTATGTATTAATCACATACTTGATAAGTGTTAGCTTGCCTAGCTCTCAGCTAGCACAATAAATATCATGGAGGGACAAACCCTAAAATAAGTTGTTACGTTACTTAAGAGGCTAACTGCCTTCCAGATGCATGCATGGTGGTTTATTGAGTTTTTATCCCCAACACAAGAATGTTACAGCATTGAAGTTGGTAGTTTCTGCTAAATATTATTCAGAATCAGAGTTCTGGATATTTATCAAAAATGTTCACTTTCTTGTAATTCCTGCTAATTGTAACACTACAATTTAAGATTCTGTAATATATCTAAAATACGTGCTATTTTCTATTAAAAATGGAAATACTACATAAGTGAAGTACAAATACTTTCCAAGATGCAAGATCTTTTTTTTTATTTAAGGACAAATTCTTTGTTAAATTTCAAATTTTAACATTTTGAACTTTATATAAATATATTTGTGATCATTTAGAATCCATTGTAATGTTATTTCCAACCGCATTTTAATGTTGTTTTGGTTTATTTCTCTTTTTTTTTCAGGCTTCAAAATACATCCCTGATATCTGTGTTATTAGGGCAGTACAAAAAATTGTTTGGGCATCAGGTTGTGGGTCAGTTCAGCTGGTTTTCAGCTCGAATGAGGAAATTAGTAAAATCTATGAAAAGGTAAGAATTCCTAAGCAACTTCTCTGTATGACTGTTCCTTTGTTTACAAAAGGCACAGCATTAACCACGTCATGCTTACAGTGTGATGAGCTTATAGGTAATTATGTTGGTGATGATGTATTTCTGAGACTAGTATGATATGTCAGTTGTCATACCACAGTTTAATCTTCTCTTCCAAATTCCTTTTCTCGATAGCTATTTAATTATAACATGAATCTGGTGTCCGTTCAAAAATCAATTCTGTATCAATTCTGTAAGCTGCAGAAATATATTTTCATCCCAGTTAGATGCCATATCTAAATAAGAAATAAGCACTTCTTTGCAATGCTAATTTTTCTAGTCTTCAAATTCAAAAGGTTTATTCTGCAGAAGTTGATTTAAAGCATATGTGCAGTCTAGAATGAGAAACAAGAACTAACTGATCTGAAATTAGCACTGAAGCACTGATAAAATTAAATAATTGCTAATCCTGTACGGCTTTTTTCTTTTTATAATGTAGATAATATATGTAGACCATCTTCATGGTTTCACATGTGGCTTATGCAAATAATTTGAGTTGGGGGTTATATATTAGTATGTTATCACATACCTTGTGTTTAATTAATGCAGTTACAGGAAACAGTAATCTGTATTTTGACAGTGATTTTTTTAAAAAAATTTTTCTCTCAACCTTCTCACTTGTTTGCCTTATAAAATCAAGTTACAAAGTTTGCCTTATAAAATCAGTCAATACTTGCCTGAGAGTAAAAGGAAAAGGAATATATAGGGAGATATTTTCCTGGTGTATTAGCTGTTGAGGAAAAATACTTGTTTCAGGAAAATACAACACCTTTGCATTTAGCTTATGTAGTGGTATAATGGCATCTGCTTCTGTTGCTGTGAGAATAACTTCATTAAATAAGTTCGTGTTTTCTTGGTTGTGTTTTTTTGGGGTGATACAACTTGCATGTAAAAAGTGATACAGTTAGTGTGACAGTCCAGGCACATGCAGATGTGAGTTTACATCTATACATTTGATGGTTTAAGACCAGTAGTGCACTTGAGAAAATACATCTAAAGGAAAATATACCTAAACGTTCTTTTCTGACATAAGTATTTTATGGAAAATGCTCTCGATTTTCTAAGTTGACCATTAAACCTTAGACTTTTAATTCATAGGTCATAAGAGCATTTTGCGAAGTCTGTGAGGCAGAGATTTATCATTAAATGTTAGTTTAAAATAAAAGCAGCCTGATTTTGTGGAATCAGGAATGACGTGTCAGGTTTCCTAAAAACATGAAAGGCAACTCTGGTAAATGGTTTTTTAAGAGGCATTTCAGAATAGTCCCATCAAGTATGACTACTGAAAGAATGTTCTGAGCACTTTAAGAAGCTTCTGAACTGATGAATTCAATTAAACTTTAATGTCAAGATAAATTATTGTGAGATCATATTTTTTTATGGAGTCTCTTCTGCCTCCTACCTCAAAAAATTCTGGTGTGGCAATCCTTCAGTGGTTGAAGAAGATAGTGTGCGACTTTCAGTGGCGTCAAACCACCATTTCCATATTAGCTCAGAGAAGGCCCATACCCATTTGAAATACTTCAAGTGCGCTGCTTGTACAGCCGTGTCAGCTCTTGGTGCCCGAGTATAGGAGAGTACTTCACTGAGTATAAAATGCACATTGCCTTTCTGCTAGATCCCTGCACCTGTGCAAAAAGAACTTTCCTTTCCAAACAGAGCTTCAATGCAGAGCAGGTGCAGTCCTGAACTTTCTGAAAGCATTCTGCTTTTACTTTCATATCTTGAGATGTGTCGGAATTACCACATCCTCCTGCGGCAGCGGTACTGACTGTCTCTGATTTTTAGCTGTTGTGGAAAGACAAAATGATGTCTTTCTCAGTTGCCAGACTGAGACATACTTTGTCCTCTTCTGCTGCTGTTTACAATTAGTTATCTCTTCTTCATTGTAGTCTCGTCTTTCTACCTACTCAGTCTTGATAACCTTTCCATATATAAATCAAATACTTATGTCTCTGATTAACGCAGCTAACTTTCAGCTTTGTTTACTGATGAATTAATATTGAAACCTGCTCACATTCAGTTTCTTCAGAACTTCTTCAAGCTAATTAATTTTGGGTTAGATGGAGGAGAGGGCTTGCTTTTTTTTTCCCCAAAAGTTTTTATTGTGGGAAAATGCAACAAAATCCAACTCACTTGATTCAAGTCTTTAATTGAAAGAGTAGCCTATGTACCAATTAGAAATACTATCCTTTCATATTTCAAAAGTCACAACAGCAGCTATGTTTGAAATTTGTTTGAGCTCTTTTGTATTTCTGAAAAACGGTAAAGTGCTGAATAAATTCTAGCAGTATTAAGAAGCTTTTGTTCAAGTAAGTTGTGAGTATCAAAGCTTTGTAAAACTGGACTTCTGGACAAGTTATACAGCGCTACAGCCTTTCTATGGCCTTTCTCTGTTTAAATAGTAACTGTTTCCAAAGCTTTAGACTCCAGGTTCTGAGTAGTGAAGAAAAGCATCTTATTTAAAAATTAAACAAACAAGCAAACAAAACCTGAATGCAAACCAACAAAAAAAAAAGCAGCAGTACTAACTAACGTAACTTTTGGCTACAAGCTTCCTATTTGACTTGTATCTACTTAAGTTCATGCTTGGAATACTCCTTTGAGAAGCACAGTACTGGAAGTTCAGGTCATTCCCGCATAGTGCTTTGAATCACATCTGAGTGGAGTGCATAAAATACTTGGCACTGATAATCACTTAGTATACAAATTTGGGGTTTGTGTTTAGTGTATATACCTTGGAGCCAGCTGGGTTTCTCAGGATTTTTTTCTAGACCTACTTTGTGCTTTCTTGTTTATTTTCATAGACAAATGCAGGAAACGAACCAGACATGGAAGATGAACAAGTTTGCTGTGAAGCACTGGAGGTGATGACCCTGTGTTTTGCTTTGATTCCAACGGCACTGGATGCACTCAGTAAAGAAAAGGCATGGCAAACATTTATCATTGATCTGCTATTGCACTGTCACAGCAAGTAAGTCTTGGTGGTGTGGGCTTTTTTGTTTGTTTTTTTTTTTAATCACATATGTTATTTTACAATTCAAAAATTAATATAAAGCCTAGCTGCAGAGCAGTGACTTCTTATTTAAGTGATTTTTCTGCAGTTGTCTTAATTTATTGTTTAGCAATATAATTCTGTAATTTGGATACCTATCCTGAAGTGGTAGCTATATCAGCTACTTCTTCTTTGTACTCATAAGGAGAATATTGTCAAGCCAGATGGATGCTTGTTAATGTGCTACTGATGGCTTTAGAACAAAATAATAGGTACTTTATGTTTTTCAGAAATTATGTGAATGCTCACTACAGTAGAATATTTGAGTGACTTAGGTAAAGAAGACCTTTCCTATACTTTTTCTGATAAGTAAAGACAAGAGACAATGCTAACAGTTTGAGGAGAGGAGGAAGACAAGATTTAATGCTGTGGTTTTCTTGCATTGGGGTGGTACAGTTGTGACTCTTCATGACACCCATGTTTTACATAGAGCTGTTGCACTGGAGCTGTCAACCTGGTGCAGTAGCAGCATCTTGGTGGAACACTTAGCGCTGTTGTAGGACAGATGGATGGGGAAAACCAGCAGAGGCTGCCAAGACCAATGTGGTTCAGTTGTCCTGCAGTCCTGTCATAGAGTTCAGGGATCTCCTGTTGTCTCCAAGCTATTCTTACAGTTCTCCTTAGGCAGCATCTGTGTGATGGATGTCTTGTGACTTTTAGCCCATCTGAAATTGTGATGTGGACTACTGGGGTGTGTATTTTTCAGAGCTATCCAGGTGGAAAGGTTTTCTATGTTGTTATTAAACCTAAAGCTTTGTACTGTTACTAAAGATTTCATTTTAGTTTTGTAAGATATCTCCACTGTTGTTCCATGAATATTTTAACTTTCCTTGGGAAATGACAGAGATCAGAAATTAGTGAAGTGTTGTCTGAGCCTTTCAGTACATTTTAAGTGGAGTCAGATTGTGATGCTCCAAGATGAGTGAGGTCAGAATTTCAGCACCATGTTTTGGGTTCTTTTACTTTTCTAGATAGAATAAGTTGAAAAGTCTTATGTTCAGGAATATTAACCATAAAAAAGGATCAATAGTATCATCAAAGTATCCCTTTACAATGAACTATTTGCACACATTGGTGAAAATGTGAAGTGTTATTGTCAAAATCCCACAAGCTTTATTAGTTTGCAACCTGTCATAAAGGTTGTTGAATTTTCTGCTTCACTGAAGCTTGTTATTATCACTTAAGTTAGATAAGTTTAACAAAACATGCTGACAAATGTATGTTGTAATTTTACACGTTAAATGAAACAAGCTGTCTTTCACTATTTTGGTAACTTTCAAGGCTGATGAGTAAGAAATCACTAAATTTTATTTTTAAAACTGTCAACAGTTGGTATCAAGGTACTATTTTAGCAGTAAGTGTATGTTGGCCACATGTCAAATTTGGAGTACCAGTACAGCTGAATAGCATGGGTAAGTGTTAGTGTTGCCCCATCCTTTGCATTTTTTGATGTGGGTCCAAAGATATCTCAGATTTGTGGCTTTTTTACATGATCTCAATCATACAACTGTCATTTATGAGTGATGAGTTTTATAATAAATTTCACCGTAGTTATCTGACTTTCTGGCATTGTACTTGAAATTTAAGTGACATTTCTCAAATGTTCACCAGTGTTTGTTTATATATCAGTTTGGTATCTAACACTTTGCAGACAGAAGTGTTTCTTTGCATATTAAGTTCAGTGAGCAGTTCTCAGGTTTAGTTTGTAAATAAGAAGTGTGTTTGCACAAATAACCAGCTTTGGAGAACTTAAAGGTTATTATCTAATATAGTGGCCAGATCTGTGTGATCTCCATGCTTATTTATTGTCGGTATTACAACATTAAAAATTCTGGGTCTGCTTCTGATGTGACATGACTCTCATGAAAGGGTCTTAAAACCTTTCTTTAAGCTTTGAATATCACAAACTGAGATTCTTGTCACTTTATGTGGGCTGGAAAGCTGTCATCACAGCTAGGTAGCTCGCTCCTTTTGTTTTTATCTCTTGACACCGTTTATCAGCTGCCAGGGTGAAAAGTTTCTTATTTGCTATCACTTTCACTGGTTTGGGTTAATAGGCCAAGATTTTGTCAGTAAGAATAACTGAAAGAAGAAAATACTGGGATATTCTTTTGTTACTATGAATCTATTTTGTGATCCTTCCCACTCCAAAAAAGCTGTTCCCATAACACCTTTTTTGCTGCAAGAACTCACAGAATAGCTGTGTTAATGTTTACTTAAAAGCAAAAAAAGAAACACAAACAACCCCCCCGTAGAATGAGTACATTTAACTGTTAATTGGTTACAAAAAATTATTAGTCTGCTTTGTTTTGCATTTACAACACAATGTAAAATATTAAAATAGTTACTAGCAAGATAGCAATGTTCTGACAAACAGAATAGAGCCAGTGACAAACATTTGTCAAAGATGACTTGTTCCCACACTTTCAGCCTTTGAAAACTGCAGATTTGTGAGGATTTTTCTGTTCTAGTCATATTTCGCCGAGGAAGTGAACCACTGGTTCAAATCAGGAACTTCTAAATCCATAAGTATTGAACAGTTTAGTCTCTGAATTTTGTTGTGCAGGTTCTGTCTAACACAGTTTGTGATGGAGGTAGAAGGTCTTTTTAGCCAAACCTACAGTCTTGATTTACAGATGGGAATATCTGTTGTGGTTTTGCCAGTCTCTTCCACTGATTACACTTCTTGCTGATTTGAGCTTGACTGAATCTGAATCCCAACTATTTCATACCGTTACGCCTAGTGAATAGCTGACTGTTTTACTTTTCTTCCTAAAATATTGGAAGAAATTAGATGTGAGGCTTCTGTTTCCAAATGCTTTATTGGCACGTCAGCCCAACTTTGAACAGCAGTGGCTTAATTCCCCAGGTATGTTAGCTTTTTGTCCTTTAAAAATGAGAGTAGCATTGATGAGTGAGGTTTGTTTGGGTTTTTTTTTTTTGTCAGAGGGGATAAAATTTTTAAGGGCTTCTCTTATCTAGGTGGGCTGTGGCTCAGCTCCTTATCTCTGCTTTCTTTCTCAACCAGAATGGGAAATAAGCTGAATTTATTGTATGGTTCATACTGTCAGTACAAGAAGCTATTCATTGAGTTCTTTACTCATAAGCTTGTAAAATTTCAGATATATATGATCATCTCGCTTAGAATGCAACTATTCATTATTACGTGATGGTTAGAATAGCATAAGCATGAGTAGAAATGGAAGACAACGAAGTTGAACTAAGCTATAAAAAAGTTCCCTCTTCTGAATTAATGTGGAAACAAATTTAGTGTTTGCACTTCAGAGATAGTTTACCAAGTACCAGAAGGAATTCTGACTATCCTTCCATTTTCAACTATTGTTCTCCAATCTCTTGTCCTCAATCAGAGAACAATGTGAGCAAAAATATGCATGTGAGAAAATGTTTTTCGTGCACCATAAAAGACAAGGAAGATGATCAAGTTCAGATCTCACAAATGTGATCGTTCTGGAAAAAAAGAGATGGATTGTTGGATTTTGTTTGTTTCTGTCAGAGGTTGAGATTGTATGGAACTTCTGCTGTTTCCTCGTAGCATGACCATGCTAACCATAAATTAAGAAACAGAACACAAAATACTAGAGCAGTTATTGCTCTCTAAGGTAACTGATTTTATAGTGGTGACCCCTGAACACAAGACTAGCTTAGTCAACAGTAGATAGCTGAACAGTTAGTGCTAAATGATCCTGGAACCCAGAAGTATTCCACTGATGGCTGCAGAGTGTTTGGTGGTCATATATATGTCAGAAATAAATAAAAATTCTTACTGCCTGTGTAAAGCAATGGCACTTATACCCATTCAAGAAACTGACTTCTCTTTACTAAACAGAGATCTGTATCCTGCAGCTATCAATAGGACAGGATTCAGGTTGCATGCCTTAATTAATGGAGGCATTTGGCATCCAGGTGTTTCACCGGGTGGATGTGAGTTCATCATGAAGCTCGTATCCTCTCTGCCAGCTCTACACTGTTGTCATGGCGTCTAACATGGCAGTAGATGCCTGTGTTCAGGCAGCTGCCTCCCTCCCGTGGTTCCTTAAGAGCTTTTAGATTGTTACAGCCTTGCAAAAGTATACTACTTGTCTTCAAATGCTGCGTACTCTTCAGAGATGTAACAGTGTGAAGTATGCATTTCCTTGGTCACATTTCTCACTTTAGGGAGATACCACCTTTATCTATTTCATTCTGCCTTTAAGTGCATTAACCTGAGGAGTGCCTGTGTGAGGTGTCCCAAGCAGTTGAAGGGTTGCATCTTAAAAGAAATTTCTGTGAGAAGTTTTATGAAAACATCAGCGCAGCAATCAGATCCCATAAAACATCAATTATTATTAAGAACAAAACAGACCCCCCTCCACCCCATGGTCTTTTGCAACTCAAAGCAGTATAGTAGTGCTTGCAAAGATCAGAGAAGGGTGACAAGTGAGATCAAAGCTCTGAAATGGCTTCCATCTGAGGAACAGCTGAATAGCTTGGGGCACTTGGTATTGGAGAAGAGATAAATGATGGGAGGACAATACCACAGAGACCTTTAAAATCAGAAGTAGCAAAGGGAGAATAAATAGAGAACAGTGTTTCTTTGTATTAGAACTTCTTGAGCATAACATTTAAGCAATGTAAACCTTCAATTTGGAAACAGTTTGAGGGGTTCTCTCATGAATTCGTCCAGTGAGGGCTATGAAATAGCGTTTTTGGCAGTCTTTCTGAACCATAGATTGTTAGAAGCTGAAAGAACATTCTGGAGAAGTGTCACTGCATGCTTCCCTCTTCTTGTGCATTTTCCTAGGTTTGTACTTGAGACGGAGTGCTGAGCTAGGTGCATCTTTGCTCTCACCTTATGGTCATTCTTGCATGTCTTTGAAGCACAATTAATAGCACATGAAAGAACTCTGAAGGAGATAGAATTCTTTAGTGCGCTTTCCACAGTGACCTCATGGGCAGAAAACAATGACCATCACACCAAAAAGACACTGCAAAATTCAGTTTCTTATACGTTGAGATGCTTTCATAAAGCACAACGTTCGTTTGTATTCTCTCCCCGCCCAAGCAGAGTTGTTTCTGACAGTTTTTACAAGATAGAGTGCTCAGGCAGTTAATCTTACCACTTGGAAGAATAGGGTTTGCCTTAAATATTTTTTTTCCTTAAGCTTATCCATTCCATCATTATTCCAGAGGTTAAATTAAGTTCTTAGAAACTTTCCTTTAGTTCTAGCCACTTGAATTTTCAGGGAGTTGTCTTTTCTCATTTCTTACTAATTATAAATTTTGATAATTTCATAGATGCTCAACAAACTTTTGTAGCGATAAATAAGAGCAGATTTACTAGGGTAGTTCTGTTTTGACTTTCAAGCGTAGCTGGTGCTTGATTAGAAAAAACAGAAGCATTTATTTAGGATTGCAAATTGCTTGTTGTGTTATCCAGTAATTGCTAGCAGTTGCGAAACTTCAGTGGTTAGGTGCTGATAAGTTTCTTTTTCTTTACCTTCAAGCACTTGATTTGTGGAACAGGTTTTGTAATAGTAATCCATTTGTCTAAAATTTCACTACAAGCAGAAACAATATGATGGGTAGTGAATAATTAAAGTATACCCATTTATTACATGATGTGTGGTTTTAAAAAATGGAATTTAGCAGATAAGCACAAATTTAATTGTGGGGTTTTTTAATGTCCTGTTTGGCTAGGGAGATTGTATTTAATGTTTCTATTAAATTATTTCCAGAACTGTTCGTCAGATGGCACAGGAGCAATTCTTTTTAATGGCTACCAGGTGTTGCATGGGACAGAGACCTCTCCTCTTCTTCATTACCCTGCTGTTTACTGTTCTAGGGGTAAGTTTTTAGAGGTAAAAGCTTCAGTACAATGTTAATTTCTGCAAAAAGTAGTAAGACAAAATATCTACAAGAAAAGGTAAATTTCTGTTAACAGGAGTCACTAAAATATTTCCTTTTGACCTATAGGCAAGCAGCACAGTCGATTTCAATTTGAGATACATGAGGGGCAAAGGGACTTTTTTGCATTTTCTGATAAGAACGTGAACAATAAGCTTTAATATATGCATTTGATCTTCAGTAAATGCTAATTTTCAAGTAAAAATCATTAGCAGATTAGATACCTACAATTGCCCTCTTTTACTGGGCCTGCCAGGGCTTTTCAATTCTGCACGCTCATGGCTCTCTTGAACATTTCCTCACTCCACTGTTTGTTTGCCATTCAGGTATAGAAATTGCTACTAAAATAGTCCAGAAGTCATTCATTAACAGTTAAATACAATTGTAAACTTCTAAAAGATTAAAAATGATCTTACACTTCTTTCATATTTACTGACAATTTTAGGGAAAATATGTTAGTGCTGCACTATAAGTAGAAGTGTGTATAAATTATACATCATTTGTTTTTGCTTTACATAGAGTACTGCAAGAGAGCGAGCTAAGCATTCTGGAGACTACTTCACTCTCTTAAGACATCTTCTTAACTATGCTTACAACAGTAATATTAACGTACCTAATGCTGAAGTTCTCCTTAATAATGAAATCGACTGGCTTAAGAGGATTAGGGTAAGTTTTAGGATCAATTTATTTCTGATAATCAGCTTTTTGCTGCTTTGTTGTAAAGTACAGATTTAAGCTTGGAAGTGTGTATTATTTATAATGTCATAACTTTCTCTTAAATGGCAGGATGAAGTAAAAAGAACAGGGGAAACGGGTGTTGAAGAAACTATCTTAGAGGGTCACCTTGGTGTAACAAAAGAGTTGTTAGCATTCCAGACACCTGAGAAGAAATACCATATTGGTTGTGAAAAAGGAGGTGCTAATCTCATTAAAGTAAGTTCAAGTTTTTTGATCTATGGAGTTTTTTGAATTTTGTTTTTAAACTATAAATAGGTAAAAAGAAACTTTGCATCTGGTGGTCTGTAACCATAAAAAGTCCCAATTTTAACTGTTTGACAAGGGCTTCTACTTGGAATGTGATGTTTTCCTTAAAAATAAAATTAATTGTTTCAGTCATAAGAGTATTTATCATTCTCATTCTTCGGAAGTTGCTGTAACCGAGTGAGCTGTTGTTCCAAGGCTCGGCAAACATCACACAAGGATAGTGAGCTAGATACAGGATAGTCCTGTACAAGACTGCTTTCTTGCATTACCTCTGCATTGTCTTTTCTCCACATGTTCTTAATTAGTGCTATTAATGTTTATGGCAGGTTTGAACAAATGCATGACATCTGAGTGTCTCTTTAATCAAATGCGTTTTCGTTGTACCTCTGATATTATACAGCAGCAGTGTTGTGTTTTTCAGCACTAATTGATAAAGAGCTATGTAGATAAAACTGGCTTGGCAAAAGAAAATTTTTACCAATCAGTAATAATAATACAGATTTATTTTTAACTTGCAGTGGGAGAGGTTTGTTTGCAGGGAGATACATTTGGATGGAGTTTTTCTGTTGTAAATTTCAAAGCTTGTTATGGTGTTGGTCTCAATTTTAACTCTTAGGGGTTTTTTTAAGTACTCCTCTGGTTCTCAGGCAATCATCTATATAACTTGTTCTGTTATAAAATAGTGTGCATTTTTATGGAAACAGGTGATTTGATTTTCTTTTGTTTTTTTCAGGAGTTGATAGATGATTTCATCTTTCCGGCATCCAATGTTTATCTGCAATACATGAGAAATGGAGAATTGCCTGCTGAGCAGGCCATACCCGTCTGTAGTTCACCTGCTACAATTAATGCTGGCTTTGAGCTACTAGTTGCACTAGCAGTTGGATGTGTCCGAAATCTCAAACAGATAGTAGACACCTTGACTGAAATGTATTACATAGGTACAGCAATCACTAGTATGTAATATTTTTAATTATCTATTTTCTACTTTTTAATATATATATATTATGTGCAGGTTTTGTTTATGTTATTAACTGAACTAGATGCTGGGTTTTTTGGCTTGTGGTTGGTTTGCGGCAGCTTTTAATGTTGCAAAGTCAGGCTGTCAAAAATTTAGTGAAGTTTGTTAGTGTAGCCTTTATTTGTTGTTCTTTATGCAGTAAATGTACTGACTTGCATTACGTGGTTGCATCCAAGTTCTGGCCCCAGTCACTTACACAGTCTGACCCTTCCTACCCCGATCTCTGGCTACTCCCCTTTGTCCGTATCAGCTCCCAGGAACCTCATTCAGTCCGTATCTTCTACTTTTGTCTCATCGTTTCAGGCTCTGCCTAACCAATCCCAGAACCTCATCAGGTATCTTCAGCTTAGTTTTAGTGCCAGTCTCTTGGTTGCTCACCTAATCTGTCATCATTGTCTGCACACAGACACAGGCCCACTGTCTTGTCTCCCTTTTTAGCTCCGTGCTCATTCTCTGCTTGTCATAGTCCATTCTCAAATGTTTGTTCTCTCAGTTTTGACCTTGTCTCATCACAGCTCTGCACTTAAAGAACGAGATTTAGGTTACAGAAATTGCCGTATGTACAAAAACTTATAGATGTTATTGTTTCAAAAGCCAATAGTCAAATGAAACTTGGGCTAATTTTCACAAGGATCACAAAAGGCACATACTTAACACAGATTTTGTTATCAATAAAAAGCATGTAAGACTTTCTTAAAAGCAAACAAACAGGAGAATATTTTCTGCAGCCCCAAATGGGACAGCTAAACCATTTTAGCTGTAATATTAACAGGGAAGGAAAAGGGCAGGGGGAGAGGGGGACAACACACACCAAACTCAAGCTGATATGGGAAGAAAGGCTGAGAGTGGAGGTTGTTCAGCCTGGAGAAGAGAAGACTCTGGGAAGACCTTTTTGCAGTCTTCTGATACATGAAGGGGGCTTATAAGAAAGATGAAGAGGGACTTTTACCAGGGCCTGTAGTAATAGGACAAGGGGCAACAATTCTAAACTGAAAGGGAGTAAATTTAAATTAACATAAAGAAGAAATTCTTTATGATAAGGCTGGTGAGACACTAGAACGGGTTGCCCAGAGAAGTTGTGGATGCCTCATCCCTGGAAGTGTTCAAGGCCAGGCTGGATGGGGCTTGGAGCAACCTGGTCTAGTGAAACTAGTCCCTACCCATGGCAGGGGGGAGAGGTTTGGACTTAAATCATCTCTAAAGGTCCCTTCCAACCCAAACTATTCTGTGATTTAACAGAATGTTTAAACTTGTATAGTTTAGCACAATTATAAACAACTAGAAATAGTATGTCATAGTGGGAGTTGTCCACTGTCTCTCAAAATGATAGTGGTACTTGCCTAGTTAGTGATATGAGTCATTTGAGTTAGTTTTTCAGTCTCTTCTTGTTTGATTCTATTTCAGATGAACCAATGAAAAGGGCAGCTTTATAGTTTCCCCCGCCATCCTTTTTTCTTCACCCTTTTCTATTGGAAAGCAGTGTATTTCGTACCACCTCACACTTGAAAGGACTTTATGGCATTTCCTTGTACTCACATATTTGATAAGCACGATAGAATGCCAGATCTCTATGGTACATGAGACAGAAGAGAGAACACGTGTATGAACTGTGCATGCTGTGTGTTTCATATACCACACAAAGGTTGCTTGTGAACATGCATGCTCTCTTTCTTTTACATCTGAATTTTTTGTGTTTAAAAACCACAGAACAACACGTTAGCATAGGAAATCTGTGACTGTAAATGTACTCTGAAGACATGTGAGAGGTCTGAGGGAGAAAGCTCAGGAGAAAAAAATCTATCATAAGTCATATAGATAGCATTGTTGAAAACTGTTTCCTATCCTGGCAAGGAAAAGTGAAGCATAAATACTGTAATTTTAAAAGGATTATAAATTTGTGAAAAGTTTATAAATTGATTATATACTGTACATTGCTTACACTGAATTCTTCAGCTAATAAACTTGTTGGTATTGAGGGAAGGCTTCTGTTTGATACATAAATAGACTGAATTTTTGTCTGGCCATCTTTTTAGTTAAGCAGTACAAGAAAATGATGTAATGTTAAGATTACAGATAGAACTGTCGTTCATAGAAGTGTTAATTTCAGCAATTAAGTTTTCTGGTGGAACATTTGTTTTATTTAACTGCAGTGTGACATGGACTATCACTAATTCTATGCATCTGTCCTTTGTACTGCATTGATGGTCTAATCCTTTTATAACAGAGTAGTTTCCTAATCATTCTGCTTTTTTTCTTTTAGCTTGTGAAGCGCTTACAGAATGGGAATATCTACCACCGGTTGGGCCTCGACCGCCAAAGGGATTTGTGGGACTAAAAAATGCTGGTGCCACTTGTTACATGAATTCTGTCATTCAGCAGCTGTACATGATTCCAGCCATCAGGAATGGGATTCTTGCAATTGAAGGCACAGGCAGTGATGTAGATGATGACATGTCTGGGGATGAAAAGCAGGACAACGAGGTAAATTTAATTACTCAGAACTTGCTTATCTTTAAAATAGAATTCATTTTTTACGAAAAGGTTGTAATGAATTTAAGTTGCTCGTCGCTTTGCGTTCTGCTGCTAGCACTGGGGATAATAGCTTAATGTTTCTTACTTGAATAACGTTTGCTGCCAGAGAGGCAGTTCAAAAGATCCAAGTAGCGAGGTTTGCAGACCCTCCTCCTCATGGATTTGTACTTGAAAGCACCGTACACCACTTCTGCTGCTACAGCTGTTAATGCATACAAAGATATTACTTGTTTCTTCAGATGAGAATACGAAATACCGTAGGTTGTTAAATTTAAACCAGGGATACAGCTAGTTATGAGACAGCTACGTATCAAAGTTAATTGCACAAATTTTCTTCTGCTTTTCAGAGTAATGTTGACCCACGAGATGATGTGTTTGGTTATCCACACCAGTATGAAGACAAACCAGCTCTGAGTAAAACAGAAGATAGAAAAGAATACAATATTGGAGTTCTGAGGCATCTCCAAGTAATTTTTGGTCATTTAGCAGCTTCCAGACTACAGTACTATGTACCAAGAGGGTTTTGGAAACAATTTAGGTAAATAAAAAATGTAGTATTGATGTCTTCACTGGACCACTGAAATGCAACAAAACTAACCATAGTAGAAGAAATTATAGTGATATTAAGTGTAGATTAGCAGAACTTGTTCAGCATTGTATGTTACCTTACCTTTTTACCATTCTGTAGAAGTTTCTTAATAAACCAAAATTTACAGCAAGATAATTGTTTTGAATTCTGTCAGTTCTTAACCTTGATATCAAGACTTTGAATTAAGTATGAGGTTATACACAAAAGCTTGTTTTTATTTTAGTAGGTAAGTGTCAGGGACAGAGTAACAGTTGGTATACTACACCACAAACCAATGAATAGTGCTGCCCACTAAGAAGGAGAGATTAACAGCTTGAATGGTATATTTTTTTAAAATAAATTGTTGGGGAACAAAACAAAAAATATTTGACAAGAATGTGTTTTTGTTTTCAGACTTTGGGGTGAACCTGTAAATCTACGTGAACAACATGATGCTTTAGAATTTTTTAATTCCTTGGTGGACAGTTTAGACGAAGCTTTAAAAGCTTTGGGCCATCCAGCAATGTTAAGTAAAGTTTTAGGAGGGTCCTTTGCTGATCAGAAGATTTGTCAAGGATGCCCACATCGGTAAGTGTTTAAGATTCTCCTGTCTTACAGAAAAACAACCTGTGTATCTGCATAAAAGTGACTAAGGAGTCAAAAATGGAGGATTTGTGGTACTTGTAGTTTTGCTTTTTTTTTTAAGGTAGTCGAATTTGCTACCTTGGTTTTTTCTACAGCCTGAACATTAATTTGTCTTCAGGTGCCTTGAAATACTTGATCATTATTTCTTCGACTTGGCAAATTGTATGTGAAACATTGTGTATTGATCAGGGGAGAAAAAGTACAGCTTTTTCATGTTAAAAGTGGAAACAACTTAGGGACCAAATGCAATGTATAAAATTTGAAGCCGTGGACAACAGCTCTTGCTGTCCTCTGTCTTACATAGTGTGTGGTAGACCTGACCCAAGTATGAATTTTTTAATTCCAGTGAGTACAACTCCATTCATACATGCAGTACAAGCTGTAATTAAGGAGCATGATTTATAAAGTTTATCATTTTCTTAATATTTCTGTGGTGCTTTTAATTTAACATCAAATGTGAATACTGAAATTCAGCTTCATATAGGATATATAAAAAACTACCCATACCAAGTCTGTAGCCCACTATCTTGGTGATGGTGATCAACGACAAATGCATAGGGAAAAAGCAGAACTAGGCATTGTAAAGTACTCTTCTAGACTTTTCCTTCTGTATCCCTTTTGAGGTAGATGGTTAGAATTGTGTGCAAGATTCAAGATGGCCTGACGATGGACTTGTTCTTTTTCAACAGTTGGCTTTTTTTATTACTGTGTTAGATTTTGTATCACTAACTTCTTACTATTCACCACGTCTTTCAGATTATGTATGATTCTTAAATGATACAGATCTCTCAAAACACTACCATTGCAAATTCTCTTTAGTGTGAAAGTTGATAATTTAGTGTTACCCTTCAATTATCAATTAAAATACAGGAAAAAACACTGATACAAACATTTTATTGTGGTAATCTTTCAACTTCAGTTGAGCTCATGTGTGAATTAGAATTTATAAGTGGAACATCTTCAGTTTCATGGGTGAAAATGTGCGACCAGAAGTAAGTTGAAATACTGCAAGATAAAATGAAAGCACTCATTTTATTTTATATTGAATGGGTAATTAAATAGAAGATACAAATGTGAAGCAACGTGAGTTACCATTCATTCATGATGTTACGTACTATCCTGAATTATTACCTGTCTTTCGGATCTCTGATGGATTTGCGTATTTGTACTTCTTCATAAAAATGTGGCCCTGATTGTAGTTTAGGGAGGAGAATACGGATGATAAACCAAACTGTTGGATTGGGGTGTGATAGATTAACAGCCTTTCTAAATTTGTTAATTAATAGATGAATGAATATTACTATTTTGGTGGAAGTGTTTCTAAGTATTAATTTATTTATTATAAAACCCTTTGTATGCTTGATTGCATAGAAGAGAAACAAGCCCTGCAGGGTTATGTTGGAATAGATGCAACTTTTTTTTTTTATTTATTCATTGCTTCTTCATAAAAAAAAAAAAAAATTGTTTCCAAGACATCTTCACTGGTTGTCTCTCAAGCATTGCTGGTTCATTGCTAGGAATATTTTTTGAAGGTTATATCAGAACACAGTAAGACAGAGCCAATCATAGATATGCTAAGTGATGTTATGAAGACAGCTATTCAAGTTTTGTTTACATTATTTATCTGCTTTGAAATGTTGTCTTTAAGTATGATACAATATTTGTGTTTATCAGTCTAATTCCTGACAGTAAAATTCAGCAATGGATAAAGTACTCTACTTTGCTATCTGTGCTTCTCTACTAGCTTAAGTTAGCCAAGTCTCTCACGCTACTTTAGCTGCTTTAAAATCAAGACATGCTAAAAGATTCAACTTCCCTCATCTTTCCAGTGAACTTGAGACATACAAGTAATTTCTATGCTCTTCATAAAATAACTATAGTAAGTGCAGATCAAAAAAGTACAATGTTCAGATACTGAAATATAATTGTAGGAAGACTACAATAAAAAGAGTTCAGTTCTTTTTTTACTGCTTAACTCCTTTTGCCAGAATTTGTCATCAGATGCCGAATAAAACTTTTGCAGTAAGGTGCTGCTTAGCACTCATAAAATATGAAAGTGGACCATATTTCTACTTTTCTCTTACATCTGTCTGTTCATTGGTAGGTACGAGTGCGAGGAATCCTTCACAACTCTGAATGTAGATATAAGAAACCACCAAAACCTTCTTGATTCTTTGGAACAATATGTCAAAGGAGATTTATTGGAAGGTGCAAATGCATATCATTGTGAAAAATGCAACAAAAAGGTAATAATTCCTTATTTGTGTACAACTGTGGTGTTATAGCCATATTAAGTTCAGTCTTAGTTCACGTTCAGGGAAAAAAAGTTGTCCTTTAATTACTGAATTCAATTGTTGGTAAGAGTATATGAATGTAAACTTAAGAGCTGGTAACTGTTCATGTCCTCTTTTAGGTTGATACAGTGAAACGCTTGTTGATTAAGAAGTTGCCTCCAGTTCTTGCAATCCAGTTGAAGCGATTTGATTATGACTGGGAAAGGGAATGTGCAATCAAGTTCAATGATTATTTTGAATTTCCACGAGAGCTGGACATGGAGCCTTACACGGTGGCAGGTGTAGCGAAATTGGAAGGGGATGATGTAAATCCTGAAAATCAGATAATACAAAATGAACAGTCAGAAAATGAACACTCTGGGAGCACGAAATACAGGCTAGTTGGTGTACTTGTACACAGTGGCCAGGCCAGTGGTGGACATTATTACTCTTATATTATCCAGAGGAATGGTGGAGATGGTGAGAAAAACCGGTGGTATAAATTTGATGATGGAGATGTGACAGAGTGTAAAATGGATGATGATGAAGAAATGAAAAACCAGTGTTTTGGTGGAGAATACATGGGAGAAGTGTTTGATCATATGATGAAGCGTATGTCCTACAGACGCCAGAAGAGGTGGTGGAATGCTTATATTCTTTTTTATGAACGTATGGACACAATAGACAAAGACAATGAACTGATAAAATATATTTCAGAACTCGCAATCACCACTAAACCCCACCAGATTAAAATGCCATCAGCCATTGAACGAAGTGTACGGAAGCAGAATGTGCAGTTCATGCATAATCGTATGCAGTACAGCCTAGAATATTTCCAGTTCATAAAGAAGTTGCTTACTTGTAACAGTGTCTACTTAAATCCTCCTCCAGGTTAGTATGTTAGTGCAATATTTATGGATTAATTTATTGCAAGAAGAATTTTGATTTGTGTTGTCCAGAATTCGTCTAGCCAGTGAAAATTTTGTGCACTGTACTTTGAGTACTCCTTCTGGACTTCTGCAGTTAAATGTCTGTTGTTGAGTTGTTCATCGGTGATAATATGCCAAAATATTTAGCAAAAAATACTTTGATAAACTATCAGCTATTATTCAGCTTATGTACTAAGTCATGTTAAAATGCTTAAGTTTGTGGACTGCTCTGCTGAAGACAGTTCTCAAAGGTGAGATGCCAAATTTCTAAAAATCAGGCATGCACTAGCCTCCAGGTACTTGTTACTGTCTTAAAGCTTACATTTTCAAATTATACATTACAGAAGCTAGAGCCTATTTTGATCAAGTTTCCTGTTAAAACTGGAACACAGTGTCAGGAAAAAACAGTAATCTGGAATCAGTTAAATTATTGAAAGTAAATTGCTTTTACTCTGTCTACATGTGAGTATTTTGATTTTTCTTTAGGACAAGATCATCTGTTGCCTGAAGCAGAAGAAATAACTATGATTAGTATTCAGCTTGCTGCTAGATTTCTCTTCACCACAGGATTTCATACAAAGAAAATAGTCCGTGGCCCTGCTAGTGATTGGTATCTTGTCTTTTAAAAACAATTAACAGTTTTGGAAATTCTATGTCTGTTGAAAGATCACAGTTAAATACATATGACGAAAAAAGGTGTTAGTGATCTATTCCATTTATGATCCTCCCCAAACACATGGTCAAGGTGCACATGAAAAGGGGATAAAGTTTGAACATAAAATACTAAAAAGAAGCTGAGCCTTAAAATAAGCTGCTGAGCTGAACAGCTTCAAAATTCATATTCAAACAAAGCTTAAATCTACATTTTTTCATTTTTTTAAAAAAGAATAAAGGAGTGGAATCTATCATTGGCACAAAACTGATAGGTTATGCATTATGTCTTTAATTCAGCATGGTTTCTTCATGGTTTGAGTAGTTTTAAACAAAATTCTTTTCAACCCTTTTTCAACCCATTGTATTTGTATTTTGTTTCTGAAACATGTATATAATCTATTAGAGTCCATTAGCAGAGTGCTTTACATACATTGCTGTGGGGCCTGTAATTCAAATCTGTAGCATAACACAGTACAATCTTATTCATAGCACTACAGCATTTTAGTCTTTAAGTTAGATTTTCTGTGTTGGGGAGAGGAGCATAGGTTACTACTGGTAGACCTAGAGAGAAAATCTGGTATTCATGATGACCAGTAGTTTACCAGCTACTAGTAAGCAGTTGTGTAATATGTGGCAAATATGTACCTCAAGTTTTCCCCCAGTAGCAGCTTTCAGAATAGCTAGGTTACTCCTGTTATTTTAAGAGATCAAGAAGAGTTCAAATATTGCTGCAGGAAGGAGGACAGTCACGCAAGACCCTCTCTGGAACAGATGTTTTACTCTTTGGGCTTTTGTGGGTTTTTAGATCTGTAAATGAGAATTCAAATTCCTGCTAGGTTACATACTTGGTTATCTGTCTTACACGCAGCTCATGAAGACCACTCCACATGTTCTCCACTGCCCACCGTCTCCCCCAGTTCCAATACAGAAGGAATAGTGGCTGCCAATTTAGGGACATGCACTGAGTTAGTAGTTTGGGAGTTAGGGGATGTAATCCTGTCTAAGTCCTTATGGGTGATAGAGGTAAAATGCTACAATTGAAATGTTAGGTTTTTAATTGAAGTATCTTTTTAATTTGTGATTGCTGGTAACAGAGAATATCATTATAGGAACTAAAATTTATCTGCTTGTAAGCATTTTGTGAGGAAAAAAATGATTAGGGATCACCTTTAACATGGGGGGTTTTTTTCAAATTCTGCAAAATAATATATCTTCCAAAATTCGTTAATGTCTTCATTTGGTCATAATCTCACAGTTGTGTCATTTTCTGTTTCAGGTATGATGCATTATGCATCCTTCTTCGTCACAGCAAGAATGTACGCTTTTGGTTTGCACACAACGTCCTTTTTAATGTTTCAAACCGCTTCTCTGAGTATCTTTTGGAATGCCCCAGTGCTGAAGTGAGGGGTGCATTTGCAAAACTTATAGTATTTATTGCACATTTTTCATTGCAAGACGGACCATGTCCTTCACCTTTTGCCTCTCCTGGACCTTCCAGTCAGGTATTTAATTTTCTAATGAAAAACTTCTGAAACTTATTCTTTCTTCTTCATTATAAGCATTTAATATAAAGCAAATTCTGGAGTTAGATGTATCAGTGTTGACAGGAAAGCTGTACAGTCCATTCTGCACTACATACGTCATATTAACATGACCGGTTCCTGAGAGAGTTGCTGTCAGAGGGGTTCAGTTTGAGAATTTTGAAATGATTTGCAAGCGTGAAATCTGGAAAATAAAAGTAGCAGCCTATAATACCGTGTATGGCAGTGAACCCTTGTTTTTCATCTAGAGTTAAAAAACAACAAAAACCCAAACAAAACCCATGAAAACATGCAGGATTTCCCTAAGTTTTCTTCCCATCTCCTGCAACATTGAAATTGTCAAAAGCTGTAATTTTGTATAGGAGCAGACAGTGAATTACCTCATTTTGTACACATAGAACTGACAAACAAACAAAAAAGCCAAAATCTTAATGTAATACTTGTCATAGCCATGTTTTTGTTTGGACTGTATTAAATTTTAAAAGATAAACCTTTTTGAGCCTTTGCTTTATCATGTTTTTAATGTCTACAGTAAGACACTTTTTATTTGTATTGTTCCACTTATCTTCTCAGAATGTTTTTATTACTGTATCCAGCAAAAGAATTTGTATTAAGTTAAAGCTACATATGCTTTGACAATGTTTTGGTTTATGAGGTATTTGAGATTCACCTGAAGAGGTGATTTGTTTGTCTGTCTTAGTCTATGAAAGTCATAGTGGAACTGCATGTGCTTTTCTGAGCCTAGCTGTTATTGTAGAAAAAGCTCAATTAAAAGCTTAATTTCTTGGAATTATATGGTAGTTATTGATGGGAGTCTTAATTCCCTGTATGTCTGTCTGTCTTTGTGTGAAGTACAGAAGACTAACCAGCTGCTAGTATTTTGGAGCTTGTATGGATCCTTGTAACCAATTCTACTTTGTCATAGTAGAAAGTATAACCTACATAAAGTTTTTATAGGTTCAACCACTGATATTAAAACCTTTTTTTATAGGCTTATGATAACTTAAGTTTAAGTGATCACTTACTGAGAGCGGTACTAAATCTTCTAAGAAGGGAAGTATCTGAACATGGGCGCCATTTGCAGCAGTATTTCAATCTGTTTGTGATGTATGCCAATCTAGGTAAGCAAATTACACATACTTTTACTGATGATGCTGTAATAAACTGGTTTTTATTAATGAACCAGTTACACAGGTAACAGCAGGAGAAACCAGTTTTTCCTCCTCAGGCAGATTGTTATCATCAAATGCTGTATAAATGCTCTCTGGAGTGTCTTTGTTCCTCCACTTGGGAGGCTTTAGTCTTTCTGCTGTTCTTGGAAGATGAACACGAGAACCTTGGAGCAATAAGAGTGTGTCATTCTGAGAGTGTAAGGGGGTGAAAATACGGCAAGAGAGATGATGCTTTGTTTAGGGCACCTTTGCAGGAGGGAGGTCATGAGACCCAAGAAGCATGTGGGGCTGTCAACGGGTTTGAGCCTGAAGAAGCTGAGGAAGATAAAAGTTCAAAAAAGGAAGGCATGATTCTCCTTTATGGAAACATCAATACAGATGGTTATGATTTGTCTATATGTTCCAACTGTGCCTTTTTGATATTAATTTCTTTAGTTCAGCTTTTAAGTTCACAGCTATGAATACAAAACACTGACTCTCTATCTGTCTTCCCTTTAAAGACTCTTTGGGAGGCTGAGGAAATAGCTCAGTCTGTATATGTTCTTAGACATCATTGCTTGCCAGAATACTTTCACTATAGACGTCATATGAGGTAAAAGAATGCAATAATCGGGAAATTCCACTATAAAGTTATTGGGTATTGAAGTTCCTCCAAGATAAACAGGCAAGAAAAGCCAGTGTTTTTGCAGTATATGAAGGCTTAAGAAAAGTTCTCCCAGGCTTGAGACAGTGATCCTAAATGTTCTGACGAAAGACTAAATTAGAGATTGGGCATGATTGCAAATCAGTTATTGGGGGGTTTTTTAGCACCTTTGAATGCAAGACTAGTGGGACTACCTGTATTTGCAGGTGCTACGCTTAAGACCTTTTATACAGATGCTGTAATACAACTGAGCTGAGATGGTTATCAGTTTTGTGGTGACCCACGTGAAATACTGGCTGTGGTACTTCCAGCATCATGCATTTTTCTTCAGGATCTTAATTATATCCAGCATTATGAAAATAGAAATAGGTATAGATGTAGAAGTATACAAAAACTTGTATTAAATTCTGGATTATGTGGGTTCTTTACGTAGAAAGACATTAGCCTGTATATTGAGAACATAATAAAATAATACTAAAGTATCTGAAGTAGCTATTCTAAACAAAAGTCAGTTTTGCAGTTAAAATGAGGTCAGTCCTATTCACACTCAGATGAACAGCTGTAATCATGCTTTCTCTTAGCATTTTCAGCATGCTGAAAATCAGTTAATGATTGATTGAATAAACTGTTTCTCAGGTGGTTTAATCTGCTGCTGCTTTACATACTTGCCCTGAAGAAGAGCAATTAAGAGTAATAAAATGCAAGTCTTTTGCACTCTCAGGTTGATGAGGGTAGTCGCAGGTTCGTATCTAGTGAATTGCTGTAAGACCTCTACGTTCTTACTTTCCCCAGTTATTAGGGTCTTATATCAGGGGGCTGTTTCTTTTTCACATATGGTAGCCTAAGCGACAAAGCATCTTTCTCTATGGGAGGTTCTAAACAAGATATGATATTTTTCTATAATGGAAGAATTTTCTCTCACTCTGTTTTCATCCTTTTATGTAAAGTAGTATGAAGCTAGGAGATTAAGTTCCCTTGGAAATTTTACAAAGTGCCCATAATACTGAGCAGATGCAGCCGTTGCTGGTTATCAGCTCATGCAGGCAAGTTACAAATATGAGGCTCTGTTAGATTACTTAGTGGCTAAAGTGTTAAGCAAGTCTGTCAGTGCAGATGGAATTATTTCAGTTTCCACATAGAATTGACACACACACTGAGAGTTCTGGCAACTATTTAACATTGTACATCCACATGAAAGAAATTCAGTTTCCTATCTGTAATACTAATCTAGGCAATCGTATTAATTTAATGTCATTTATAATGTATGTTGCGTTCATGTACTCTGTCTACCAAAGCATTCTCTGTCAGGCTGGGTTCCGTCATGACCCCCTGAGTGGACTTAATGTTGTTACATAGAAGAGAGATGCAATTCTTCTGCTTTAACTCGTCTTTTCTTCTTTACTAGCTTTTCATAGTCAGTCACTAGGAAAGCACTCAGAAGGCAGACAGGAGAGCATAACTAAATTATGCTTTTGGGGTCTGATCATTGTCACAATCTACCCCACAAAGATAAACGTGGAAATACTAAGCAGTTGTGCTTGTCTTGCTACTGTTAACTGAAGGCTTCTGTATGGACATAGAGTGTTCATTCAGCAAAAGCCAAAACACATCATTCCTGCAACACCTCAAGTTCTCTGAAAAAGATTAAATTGTCTGACATTTTGAGAAAGCAACTAATGTATTGTTCACGTCAAAGCAAGTGAGAGATCAGTTGTACAAAGGATGTAACGACAAAACTAGCGTAACTAAAAAGCCACTATAAAAGAGCTCTAATAAGGTGCTATCTGCATTCCTCCTTATAAGAAAGATTGGTAGGTAAGGTCTGGTTGTATTTCATAATAAGAAAGAACGTGGAAAAGTATGAAAAATTGCTTTTAACCAAATTGAGAAACAGAGTACAAGACCGAAAGGAACATGCCAAATTTACTGGTGAGTACTTGTGTAGTATGTGCAAAGTATTCTTGCAGTAGAACTAGCTGTGTGTTTGGATTTTTTGGTTGGTTAGGTTTTTGGGTTTGGAGGTTTTCTCATTTCATTTTTTGTTTTTTCTTCAGCTGATTTTGTCATTCTTATTTACACTTAGGGCATAGTATGGCACAGTTGGAAATGGAAATTTGTAATTGGTGTACCTAGAATGTGATGATGGAAAAATAACGAAATATATTGGGGGTGTTCATCCTGTCCTAGGCCTCACAATAAAAAGATCAATTCTTTGTCCAAAAGACTTCTCTGAGGCTTTGCTGTTAGTACAGATGCTCATTACTTAAGTGTTAATGAGCACTGTTAAGAAATTGGTCATTTACAACTTCCAGTGTGATTTTTCAGCTGAACGTAATTTTTTTGTGCATCTTTTCTGCTTTCATGATATTTTCCCACAGAAAACATAAATGATGATTATAATAAAACCCATCAACTGAAAAGTTGCCAATCATGTAAACAGGAGTTATTTTTCTTAAAAAAAACAACACAGTTGTCAGTGCTAAAACCAAGATGTCTCTTTGTTTCTTCCCACCCCTGTAAAGGTGTAGCAGAGAAGACACAACTTCTGAAACTAAACGTTCCTGCAACTTTCATGCTTGTGGCTCTGGATGAAGGTCCAGGTCCTCCAATTAAATACCAGTATGCTGAACTGGGGAAGCTATACACTGTTGTGTCACAACTGATCCGTTGTTGCAATGTGTCATCGCGGATGCAGTCTTCTATCAATGGTATAGTGAATTTTAAGTTTTCCTTAGATTGAGTGTATCAGTAGATGTCTTTTGTGCATATTTAGCTAATATGTGTAAACTGGATTAGCTGGAAAAATGTTTGCCTTCAATGTTTAGCAATAACTTTTTTTTAAAGACAGAAATCTCTTTGTTGTAAGCAAAACTAATTTGCTATACCAACATACTAAAAGGCACAAGACAAAAATCTGATTTGTATTTTATGTTTCTTGGCTTATTCCTTAAAGATACAGGAAAACAACAGAGTAGTAACTAGTAGTTTGCTGATTACAAAATAGTAATGATTTTAGAATAGTTTGAGCTCATTGTAAAGAGTTGCTTAAAGATCTTTTGGTTCTGACTAGGCAATAAAATAATAGATTACTTTTGTGTTACCAGTACAAAAGTAATCTGTACAGGAAAAATACTACTGCAGGCCCTGAAATAGCTTGCATTGTTGTAGATAGCTCTTGAAAATGATTCAGTGCTTGTTCTCAGTCAAGAAGACAAACAGAAGCCAACACTTCAATTTATAAAAGATAAAGAATCAGCTAGAAATTAGTCGACCGCAGTATAAATCATTAGTATCTCCAGTAGTTGAATAGAGTGCAGTTATTTTTGAGCAATGGTGACAGAATATTGGTCTACGTGGACTTTATAGCCTGCATATGTACTTGTTCTATTAAGCATATTTTAGAAAACCTAATTAGGAATCTATAGAGAAGCTATTTAATGGCAAACTCATTACAGCTTAATGTATCAGGCTATAAAGTCAATAGGCAAGAATGTGCTGTACTAAGATTGATGAACTGAACATTTTACTGTGCTATAATAAGCTTCGAAACCATTTTGCAATTTTGATTTGGTTTTGCTTCCCGAGCATTATTTGAGGCTTACGCTTAAAAGATAATCTACCTATGAAAAATAATTGTATGCTCACTGTATTCATAATGTTGTACTAAAAAAAATTACTTTGTATGAACATTACTCTGACTACTAATTATGATGACTATTTGCAGAGTGAAGTTATTTTTTGCTTCAGCATATTAAGCTAGTTCTCCCTTGCACTTCTGGACATCTTCAAACATTAACTAAAAACACTGCTAGATTTAGAAAGATCAGGAACAAATCAACAGTTTTTCCTTACACAAAATGAAGCTTAATAAATAAGATACATTTTTTTTCTTTCAAGAGTCTATGACTTTTCTCTACACTCTGAAGATTCAGATGGGACCGTTCTGACAGATACTCCTCTGAACCCTTTCCCATTGCCTAGTGAAGTAAATAGGCCTTGTGTCCTAAAATATGGTAGATTTGGGCTGTGTTACACAAGCAGTGAAGCAGATAAATTCGGAAGATAAGAGGATTTCACTGAGGAAACTCTCAGTAATTTCTCTTCTTGCATATGAACATGAGTCCAGCTGTTCAGCTTTAATTCAGCTGCATAATCTTATCTGAGAGAGAGAAGCAGCTCTCTCAGGCAGCAAATGTCAAGTTTCACAATCAGAAAGCTTAGTTATTTCATACCATAGTAGTAGTCAAAGAAAATTAACTGTTAGGGAGGGATTGGGTTTTTTCTGTATCTATTGGTTTGTAATGAGTTACACCAATTTATATTTTGTTGTGAAAGTACATCAGTACCTTTTCATCTGTAATAACCCTTTCTTTTAGGTAATCCCCCACTTGCGAACCCTTACGGTGATCCTAATTTATCTCAACCTATAATGGCACTTCAGCAGAACGTAGCAGATATTTTGTTTGTGAGAACTAGTTATGTGAAGAAAATTATTGAAGATTGCAGCAACTCTGAAGAGACCATCAAGTTGCTTCGTTTCTGCTGTTGGGAGAATCCTCAGTTCTCTTCCACTGTCCTCAGTGAACTTCTTTGGCAGGTAAAAATATAAAGCTAGGAGAAGGATGGGAATATAAATGTGTATAATGCCAGGTTCTAAATTTATATATAGGAATGTTGTATTAAATACTTAACAGGTGCTTAACAAACTTTCCTTAAGGTGGCTTAAATACTCTGTCAGTATTTACACTCTTAGGTCTATACATCATGTTGAAGCACTACGAGAAGTCCTCTTAGGAGTTTAGGGAAGCAGTCAATCTTTTGAGAGTTAGGAACACTATGTTAAGGGTGGAAAATTAGTAGACTGAGGTGGTCTTTATGTATTGCAAGAGCATTTCCTTCAGCTTTTCTGTCGTTATCCAAAAGAGCTTCTTACATTGCACGGAAAGTTAGAATCATTGCCTAAGAGCTCCTGTGTATTTATTTTGAGTATGTTTGTAAGGGTCTTATTTATAAGTCTGCAGAACACACTTGGCTTCAAACTCAGGAAAGAATCTTTGGGACTGTCTTGTGTTTCCTTTGTAGCCTCTGTAAGGTTAGTCACACTTTTCCACTCCAAACAAAAATCCTGACTTCTGTTAGCTCATCTTTATATTCACCCATTTTTTTTTCCATGTAAACATCATATTTTTCTATGTCCTTTGATTTGGCACTTGCAAGAATGTGCCAAATATGTGTCATTACTGATATTTTGCTAGCCATCTATCTTACATTTTATGTTAACCTTTAATGATAACCTTTGACTGTACTGTCTAAAAGTAGCGGTATCAGTGAAGAATACAGTTTTGTAATTTTGCTTTTCTGTAGGTATTTTTTAAGGTAACATCTTCAGCATTTTGTGCTTAAAGCTTCAGATCAATTGTTAGACACTTCTGAGGAAACGTTATGTTCTTTACAAAACCTACTATATTTAAAAAACCAAACAAATAAACAGAAAAAACCCACAAAACCACAAGGCCCAAAAAACCCTGACACAATCAACAATTTTTTTAAAAAAAAAGTATGTGTTATATCTTGAGATATCCTTTAAAATTACAGTAAACTTCATTTCAAATGAATTGTGTTCTTGTATTGCACCGCATAATCTGCATGGAATGCAGATCTTCAAGGAATGCTTCTTATGTTCTTTGCATTTTTACTTTTTAAGGTTGCATATTCGTATACATACGAGCTTCGACCTTATTTGGATCTGCTTCTGCAAATCCTATTAATTGAGGACTCTTGGCAAACTCACAGGTTAGTATTTACCTGTCTTTTTTATAATTCAAGATTATCATGGTTTCTACAACTTGTTTTAAATATATATTACGTCAAAATACAGAAATAAAGGATTTTTTCCACTTGTATCTCAGTTTTTGAGGCAAATCTACAATTTTTCACCTTGACCTTCCTTATTCCTGAGAAACTTACTATTTAGCTCTGTAAACCTGAGTCTGCACGTGCCAGAGAACGTGCCATTTAGGCTAAACTCATTGGTATTTACTATGAGGTGCTTAGAATGATTCTTAGAAACACCTCATTCAGGAGGGTCCAATGATAGCCAGATCTTACTAAGAAGCACATTCAGTTATAGTAGTCATACCAAGACATGGATAAAACTTGGGGAAAAAACATGCATAAATGTTCTCTTTGTGATCACATTTCAGTAGAATTCTAACTTCATTATATGAAATATTTATCCAGTTTCAAACCTTCATATGTTTATGCATATGTTTAAGGCTTTTGAAAGTTGAGATTAAAAAAATGTTATTATTGCAAATGCTGACTATTTGAGAGAATAGTCAATTCCTCAGAAATTGTATGTAGTGGTAGGTGAGGTAACACGAAATAAACGTAATCGACGAGCTACCTGTCAATATTTCAAAATGTCACTGTTTCATAATAAGTGAATGTGAGTAGTATTGGATTTACTAAGTCATTTGCATCTGTGTCTCATATGACATTTAAAATTCTTTGAGTATATAATAAAGGTATTGGAGTGAACTCATGTACTTAACCTGTAGAAGTAGATTGCACTCTTAGCATTTTATCAGTTGCCTGGCCTTACTTTAGAGGATACTCTTAAGAGAAGATGGTGTTCTGATTTACCGTACTCCAAAACATGAAAACTGAGTTAAAGGGTTTTTTTTTCATTTTCCTTATAGGAATTACAGTCTAGCTAGGGAATCAGAATATCCTGTATGCATAGGTTTTTCAGTCTTCCTTGTATATGTAGTGCATATATAATGCAGTTTGTTTGTATTTTCTTCCTGGTAAACAAATACTTCCCATGAGATGTCTTTAAGTCCACAGAACACTGAAGGATGGGCATACTTCAGTTGATGTGAAGTAAAATAATATATTTTAGGGTGGAAACACAGGTGAGAAATGGTGGAATTGGTTGGTTGGGATAGTGCTATGTCTGAAATAATAGTGTGTAATGGAGGTTGAATGTTGTGTAGTGTAGCTTTCCCTATACTTGGAGATGTGCATCACTTCATATTCAGGACTGCAGTCTCGAGAAGAGCAGTGGTCATTGGAATTATGTTAGGCTTCAGCAAAGGGGTATTAAGTGGACAGCTGCAGTCATCCTCTGATTTCTTGCTGCCAGTTCTAGTATTGGTCTCTCTCCTGTTTTTGGTTTTGCTGTGATAATCATAGAGTTTTAATGATCTTTTATCTTCTCTTTCAAAACAACAACAAAACAAAAAAAACCTCCCCAAACCTAAAAATTTTGTAACTGTCCATAGTAAATGGTAGTATGTTCTAATTCTTAGAAAAAAACCCTATCATCTGATCTTGGCTGTGTGCATCCTTTGGTGCTCCTTGTATTTCTGTACTGTCAGATGGCTGCTGCTGTTCTTTGGCATCAGACCCACTCTCCTAAATTTCTCTTGATTTGACAAGTTCAAGTGCCAAGTTTGGGATAATAATGTTAGAAGTACCAATAAGTTAAATCAGCTGAAATGAAGCTCACCATCACGTTACAGATGGACTCTAGGTTGCCAGCTGCCTGGAGTCTATTTGCTGACTGTTGCCAGGGCTAGGAGCAAAGAGAGCAATTGGGTTTTCTACAGTGAGTGTAGCTCTTTGAGGTGTCCATGTAGGTTCTGAGCCCACCTCCTGACTTTTTTTAAAAAAGTATGTCAATTCTCAGCTCCTGCACGGTTTCAGGGTGGCAGTTAATTCCTCTAGCCCTTGCTTGAAAGCAGAAGGCACGGAAAGTGGGCTTAGTTCCAAGGAGTGCCCAAGTCCCTTCTCCCCATGCACAAATGCGTACCGTTCTTTCCTCTTCAGAGGAACTACATCCAAAAGAGCGTAGCTTTGAGAAGTGTAACTATAATGTAAGTAACCGTTCTGTTGAGGATTTAACTGTTCCAATTCTGTGAGTACCTATTGGGTTAGCAGGTCTATTTTGTAAATGCAGCGGACTTTAAAAATAAGTGATAAAAAGTAACCAGTTGAAGTTGATTGCTGTGATTAGAATTAATCATACTTACATAATTTTTCATATATATATATAATTCAGAGACTTTTAATATTATCAAATGTGCTAAAATTTTAAGTAACGTATGTGATGTGTCAAGTTTTCTCGTTTTAAAAAACACTTTTTAGTAAAACCAGAAGTCAGAATACAAACTGTCCCTTTTATAATCACATTGTAAGCGAAGCCTTCGTTCAAATACTAAAACCTCTAACACTTGAAGTTTGGGGTTGGGGTTTTTTGTGTTTTTTTTTTTTGTAGGATTCACAATGCACTTAAGGGAATACCGGATGACAGGGATGGACTATTTGACACCATTCAGCGCTCTAAGAATCANTTTGGGTTGGGGTTTTTTTTGTTTTTTTTTTTTTGTAGGATTCACAATGCACTTAAGGGAATACCGGATGACAGGGATGGACTATTTGACACCATTCAGCGCTCTAAGAATCATTATCAGAAAAGAGCTTACCAGTGTATAAAGTGCATGGTAGCTCTCTTCAGCAACTGTCCTGTAGCCTACCAGATCCTTCAGGTGATACCTTTCATTCTGTTTCTTGCTGCTTTTTTTCCAGGGCCTGGGGGGGAAGGGGAAGGGACACTACAAAAAATCCCTTGCCATTATTCAGTTTTCGTCACCTTGATGAAATTACAACTTCCAAGTACAACTCATTTGAACCTTCCTATATCAGAAAGTCAATATATATGGATTGAGAGCAATTTCATTAAACTTGCACTCATCATTCTGTGATGCAGCTGCAAATCCATAAACTTAATTTCAAATTTGATGTTTTCTTTGTGCATAAAAGGGTATAAGAGTATTTCAGGGAGCCTTATAAATAGCAGCGTATGTGTTTGTGGTCTGTTCTCTGATAACTGATGTATAGGAGGGGAAAAGTATTTTTATTTTAAAGAATAGAGAAAATAATTCTGAGACATTAACTTTCCATCTGCAGAGCAATGGAGATTTGAAGAGAAAATGGACCTGGGCAGTAGAATGGCTTGGAGACGAGCTTGAGCGTAGACCATACACTGGCAATCCCCAATACACCTATAATAATTGGTCACCACCAATACAAAGCAATGAAACATCAAATGGCTACTTCCTAGAGAGATCACACAGTGCTAGAATGACTCTAGCAAAAGCTTGTGAACTCTGCCCAGAGGAGGTAAAGAATTCATTTGACTTGTGGTAAAAAATTTGAGTAAAGTGCTTCTATGACTCTATAAATAATTAACCTTAGCAACAGTCTCTGGTCATTATAGAGGTAACGCATTTTATAAATATGGATTTCTGTTTTTGTTGGCTTCAGTTATGTACTCCTGTGTGGTTTTCCACTTTATTACTGTTTTTACAGGTGTCTGTTACTTAAAGAATTAGCAGTATAGAATTGAAATTGACCGTTTAAAGTAGATTATGCATAGGTCTGTTTTTCCAATAGTATGTTGATAGTGGGAATTTTTATGTAGTACAACAGTACAAGTGTGGATGGCACACAGCTTGTGTGTCGATTTTTTGGGGGTGGAATTTTTTTCCAAGCATGTCTGAAACAATCACTTGCATGTAGGATTTGTTTTGGATAGAATAATCATAATGTGTTTTACCTAAGTAACTAAAATGTTTTTTCAAACTTTAGGAACCAGATGATCCTGATGCCCCAGATGAACATGAGTCTTCTCCACCTGAAGATGCCCCACTGTATCCCCATTCACCTGGTTCCCAGTATCAACAGGTAAAAGCTCAGAGTTGAAACATTTATTCAGAGCTCCAGGTTAGCTTTTTTTAGCATTCCTGGTAACTTAAATTATAGGCATTTAGCCAGAAGCATATTATAGTCAAATTTCAGACTTGGGGGGAATAAAGGTAAAGATACTCCCCTATTGTGCCAGGAACAGTTTCAGATACCACTGAAGAGTTTCAGGTGAGAATTTTAAATGTTGGCAGATCAGAGATTAATCATCCATAGAAAGAACAGGGGGACAGATGTCATCACAGTCTAGTGCGTACTAAATTTGATTCTGTCGTATTTGTTGACATTGATAATATTTTGTGAGTTGCTTTCTTGTTTTTAAATACAAAATCAGGCCTCATGTCCTAAATTGCAATTTCAGCAATTGGAAGACTTTGAGAAAAATGCAGATGGCTTTTTTACATATAATTTGTGCTATGAACACTGATCTCTAAATCTCAAGTACATATAAAATCTAAACCTGATTTTGTGTTAAAAGGCTGCTTTGTTAGTATCTTTCAGTAGAAAGCCAGATCTGAAAGAAATCATAACCAGGTTTTTAATTGAATTGACTAAATTATTAGATCCCCCACTTATTTGCCATTTTTCTTTCCAGTTAATTTTTTTTATATTCCAAATCTGCTAATTTAATTTCCTTTCCTGCCCAAACCCATTTTCCCTCCGTCTTGCTTTCCTTACTTGATGTTCTCAGCAGAGCAGTTGGTAAGTCATGCAGATTTTCCCATTCCTTTCTGAACTCCCGAGTTCAGACACATACTGTAACCGCACCGTTACCCATGTGATGTGTTCACTTTCTTGCAAGAGATGGCGTTTCTCACTAACACACACAATCCTCATATTCCTGATTTCTCCACGGTTGGTTAAACTCTGCAAAACAGTAGATAGATGAGATGTTTTCATTTGACAGATATGCATATGAGGTTTTTAAATTGGGACAGAGCATCTGGAGAAAACTACTGGTCTAGATTTCATTCAGTTCTGTAACATTAGAATTTTCCCCCTTAAAAGTTAAAGTATGCTGCATAAATACAGGTATGCTTTTTCCAGTTTCTTCAGAAAAAAATTCAAGCTGGTAGAACCCGTTGTTAAAATATGTGCACAGTTTAATGTCCACAGCATATAGGCAGCCTCTTCTTGTCTCCCTTTTTTTCTTTCTTGCTGCTTTCGCTTTGCATGTAAATGTTTGTTATTCAAAAGCTGAGATTACGGTTTTAACTAATCCTTTTATCATCACAAGTTGAAAGTTTGTTTACCTTCTGTGTAGATGAAGAAGGTAAGTGAAAGATGTGATTCAGGGGAACAAAGAAACCGTGATGTGTGTTCCTATAGGTATTACTACGCAAGAAGTTCAATGTACTTGGCAATACTTCTGAATAGTCTGAATGTAAAGGGGTAAAGTGAGTAAAGGGTTAGGGAACAGTCCACAAGTTTAATGTCCCTTTGAAATGTTTATGCTTTTTTACAGAATAACCATGTGCATGGACAGCCATATACAGGCCCGGCGGCACATCATATGAACAACCCTCAGAGAACTGGCCAACGAGCACAAGAAAATTATGAAGGCAGTGAAGAAGTTTCCCCGCCTCAGACAAAAGATTAGTGAAATGCACATAATCAATTAACTTGCTCCATCAAGACTGTGCACCCAGGCCTTACAGTCCAACCTTTCTCTGTGTCTGGCTAATATTTAAAACTAGAAAAACTATTCCTAATCAACATGGAGTGGAGAGTCTATTCACTGTCTTATCTGCAGAAAATTGCTGTCAATATATAACCCGCCTGCAGTGGAAAGTGTATAGTGTTTTGTAATAAATGGCCTGATGCTAATGTGTAAATGGCAAAGGTGTATATAGTATATTAATGTTTGACTGTTAATTCTTGAGCAAGAAACATTTTTTTTGTCTTGATGAGACTCACAGATCTACAAAAACAAAAAAATAATTTCTTGATATATCTGCTGCGCTCTGCAACCAGTGTTGCCTGCCTCCTGGCAGTCGGATCAACTCCTTTACGAAAAAGCCTATCCATGTCAACCACAAAAATAGTTTCATGTTAATTCTTTGCCACTGGAGTCGATTTTACTATGAGCAACGTAATGGCTGGTAACCTTTTAATTATTTGGTTGATGTGGAAAATTGGTGATGTAACATTGTTTCTAGATCTTTTTTCATTGCCTTTTTCATTCTGGTATTAGGTTAATCACTTTGAAGCTATAGTTATGCTGTAACATTTAGCATGGCTTCACACCAAGTTAGTGTAGCCAATGAGGGGGGAAAAAAACCGTGACTGCAGTTGTCCCAATGTGACAACTGTGTTGCTCAGAACTTTTTCTTCTTACACCTAGACTTATAAAATGGGGAGGGAAAATGTGACAAACAAGTGGTTTTCAGTTTCACATATGTTCCTCACATCTGATGTTTGACAGTTCTGTCTCTGGGTGGGATAAAGAACACTTAGTTTTCAGTAATAGGAATTTAAAAGATTTAAAACAAATATGCAAAAATTTGCTATGCCAGGATGCCTGGAGCATAATAGACTGTATTTGGTGTGCTTGTTTTGTTTCTTTGGTAGAGCTTATTAGATAAACTTCTAACACTTTCCTTCTACTGCATCCCAGAGAAGTGGAAGTCGACAAGATCACGCAGTACTTGTGAGTGCCACTGCACCAAGTTAACTTGCTGGTTTTCTGCTCGTTCACAGTTCTACTTGAAAGCGAGAATTGTCTTAGCTCTTTATCCATTATACAGGAAATCTTAACATTAGAAGCAGGGTTTAATGATAAAAGAAACTACTGGTTAGTCAAATACAATTCTGAGGTATCTCTATTCCAGAATAAACATTTGTTTAAAGACTTCAAGAAACGCATCAGTAAATACTGTATTTAAATGAAAATTGGTAACTTGAATGTGTGTAATTTTTTTGGAACCTGTCTAAAAACCAAATACCCCTGCAAAACAGATACAGCCCACCCTATACTATTTAAATATTTTGCTGTTTTATTTTATAGAAATTATTTTGCTGAATTCACAAATAGAATTTGATTTAAGAAGAATGTTTTGTCCTGTGGTGTGTGTTGGTTTGGGGTGGTTTTTTTTTATTGGACTGCACAGAAAGGTGAATTCTGTGCAGTGGCACTATGCTGAATTCTGGAACAACAGTCACATTGAGATTCTGTGCACAAAAAAAATTGGCCCTTAAGAATAAAATAATCAGGACAATTACACTGTAAAAGTTTCTTAATGTGATTTATCTTGTACTTTTTGTATGTTTTTATATATACATATATATATTTAATGAGCACAAGCTTGATGGTGTTTTTTACAAATGAGTTGATAGAAACAAAGCTGCTTATCAAATTAAAGGTCTTGTAGTTTTGAAACAAACAAAGGAAAATTCGGTCACAAGTGCATCCTTATGCATTTAGTAAACAAGGAAGGAACACAGAAGGTTTTTGAATATGCTGTGTAGCAATGATCGCTTCTATGCTTCCACGTTTTCCCTAGTGCTCAAGTTAATTCAGATCTTTTTCAATGTTTTTTAGTTATACCATTTTACCTGGACTCAGTAAATTAGAATAAAGTGTTCCCATTTATGTTTGGGACTGCTTGTTGGAGGTTTTAACTCAAAAATTCTACCCTGAGTACTCGAGTGGAAATAGTTCATATTTAATTGGACCAATAATTGTTAAACAAGTTATCTCAGAGGAGATTATTATGTATTTTTTACTACGTAGGTAAAATATAGTTCTGCCTTGCCAAATGTGTTTGCTTTTCGTAGTGCAATGATTGTAGAGACGTGTCAGACCTGTGACAATTTTAGCTTATGACTCTCTCCAGTCAAACGCACCTCTGTCCTGAGTTGAGGGTGACTGCAGTGGCACTTGTTTTTCAGCATCAAATTGGGAATATTGTGCATCTTTGTGGCTTTGAAGAAGGATGGCCTGTATTGTTTGTTGCGGCTGCTGCTTTTGAACGGCCAGCTGCAGTAAAAGGTGCAATGTTTTCTTCACTCTGGGCAAAACGATTTTGAATTGTACTTAACAAATGTTGTACAAGCAAAAAGTTCCATATGCATGTTACTGTCACGGCATTTTGGCAGTGGCCATTTTTAGGCGATACACGGTACCTCATTGCTGATGGCACCCTTTAAAATTGTAGTCCTCAAAGTGCCTAAAGATTTAATTCCCCCATCACTAATTTCAGTCCTGTTTTCTGTTCAGAGCAGTTACTAGGGAATCTCTGGTCTTCCATAAAATGAGCCAGTAAATAGCAAAGCAATTACTCATGTTGCTGACAATGTAACATCAAATACATTAAAAATGGACATTCGTAGATTCATGTTATATGGTGATTAATGTATAGTTTGACTTAGGGGGAAATCCATAATCTTACAGAGCAGAATTTCTTCCTCTTGTACATTTGGATTGTGCTTGTTTAGTGACTGAGGTAACCTTTTAACACTTGGTACTGTTAGTGTTAAAAGATCGGGACAGCCATATATAAAAGGAATTTGGTTACTGCTTGTGTATCAGTAAACGTAGAGTTTTGGTCACCTACACCTGTGTTATCCCATCGACAGCAATGAGATTGCACAGGGTTCGGTCGGAGCTGAATTTGCAGTGCAGAACCTGCTCTTGTGGTTATGCACAAGCAGGAGAGGACTTGGCTTGACTTGGAATTTTTCAGATTATTTCCCTGCCAAATACCAGCTCTAAAAATTTAAGTTCTCTGGTTTAAAAGCTAGTGTATCTTCCTGAAATTGAGACAGAAAGAAGTGAAATTCCAGAATGACATTTCATTTTCATTTTTTTTGCAATGAAACTTTACTTCAGACGATGTGAGAAAATTGTGTTACAGTAATGGCTATTATACCTTCTCAGCCACTGTGTTGTGCCTAGCTTGTGTGTTTTAGCATATGTATCATGAAAAACCACTTATGATTCCGAAATTTCTATATATTTCTGAAGTTCCGGGAGAGAATGAGATTAGCCATTCTGCCGAAGTTAAATGGGCAAAAAATTGGCTGCTGTAGCAATTTACTTCATTTTTGGTTTCAATAAATTTTGTCTACCTCTGAGTCTTCTGCCAGAAATTAATAGGCTGATAAATTATGTCAAGGCAAAATGGCTCAATGTTTTTGTTGCCGTGTGTTTTAGTCACTGGGCATTGCAGTGAGGCTTTCAGTGCAGTGAATTTAACTTCACGTGTAAGTTAAAGGCTAACTATGTAAATAGAGGAAAAAGTGGCACGTTAGGATATTTGCAGAGTAACCTATTAAGCGTTTAAATATCCTAGTTAAACCTTGTTAGGCCACCCTTGCGAATCCACATCGAAAGCAAATTCACCCCTGTGGTGAAAGACACACACCTTAATTTTTGGGAGGGTGAGGTGCTGATGCTGACCTCGCATCCCATAAGGCAGGTGTGGGAGTTTCCTGTTTGTGGCCCTGCACCAGCACAGTCTAATCAGGACAACGGTCATTTTGGCTCCGCGTCTTCTTACCCGTCGTCTTCTGTGCTCGCTGTCACGTTCACACCACCACTTTTCTCAGAGTCTTGGGAATCAAGTCTGCGCCTGCCTCTGTCTAGAGCAAGACAACAGAGGCTTTCTGGGGGAGAAGTAGGAGCTGTCTTGTACGTACTGCCTGCGGCACAGCAGTAGGATAATCAGCAGAAAGCAAGGTGAAGGAAACACAGCTACATCCTTCTGCGTGACTTCTGTCCGTCTTGCAAGTGGTCTCGTGAGGAAGACGGCAGCAAACAGACAGCTCTTGAAAGCTCAGTGCGTTTTCTTTCTGGCTTGCAGCTACAATGGGTCTTCGCTAGTGCAGTATAGATCACTGTGCAGCAGCAGCACACCCTATATGTGCCCTCCATACTGTGCCAGGCTCTTCCTTACACCTTCCTTCTGTCGGTCTGTGGGGATTATCACGTCAATGCAGGCATTTTTGCTGGGACTGGCCCTCCCTCACAGACTGGGCAACTCTACTGCACTAGAAGGACTTTCACCCAGTCTGAGCGCTGTCACTTTTTACGCCACATAACTTCTCTAACGTTCGTACTATAAATGTCCTTTTATTTCTAAGGTATGAAAACTTCTCTTGGGCTGTGTTAAAATGTCAAGTAGCCGTTCTTCTGTCCTTTTGTCCGAGAGCAAAGTGTTCATTCCTGCCCCCGTAGTGTCTGTTCACAGGCAGGCTGTTGGAAGAAGCGTGTTGGCATAGATTCCAGCGCTTAAATTCCAAGATCCTCATCCTGTAATCCAGTTTTCCAGTGCAAGCGGTGGGGGATCCATGGATTTCAATGGCATTTGTATGAGTCCTGTTGATTTCAGCACCGTAAGAGTTGAAGTGATGCGTTGGCGGGGATCAACAGGGATAAGTCAGCAGGTGGCACAAAAGACAACTATCTTACTTTATTGATATATATTTGCAGACAACTAAATCCAAACAAGCACAGGAGAACCAGTTTCTGAAGGAGAAAAACACTCCTGAGTAAGGGCTAACTTTTCATCAGATTTTAAATACCCAACTCTATTTTTTAGCTTTAGAATTCAAATTCTTAAAGCCACTTTTTTGATAATAAAACTGGCCTGCAGGCTGTTTCTGTAGAAGAATTTGATGTAGCCTTAATTGCATCAGCACAATTCCGAAACGACAGTGTCAGTCTTCAGTGGTCAAAATAATTTGCAAATGTCTTCTGGTTTTTAATAATGAAAATAGGAAAGGAGAAAAGTAAACAGGTTCTATGAATTCACCCCAAATCTAACCACAGAAAAAAAACATCCAGTGCAGGAAAATAAGGTCATTCCCTCACTCTCTCTTTGTGCACTATTTAAAGTGTGTGAGAATGTTAATTTTTACTGTTAATTTACAACTGCTGTTCCAGTAACCTGGTTTACGTTGCCCTGAGCGTTGTCACCTGCACGGTTTGCAGCTTCCTGGCGCGTTTGCAGCCACGTCCCCTTTACTCCGTACCAGAGCAAAATCCTTAAATGCTTGTTTTCCCCATGTAAGCCAGTTCCCCAAGCCGCGTTTCCTTTTTCATTGTCGGGATGTGCCGTTGCTGTTTCCCTGCCGTGGCCAGGACTGGAGGAATGCTCTCCAAGCGTGGTTTCACCCCAGCGAGCAGTCACTTTGCTCTTCCGTGAGGGTACCTCCGTGCGTGCAGCTGTTAAAGGTGTTGGCCTGTTTCGTAGCTTTATTTAGCAAAGTGCTGCTCAGTTCTTCTCCGTCACTTCTAAAATTCTGCTCCCATCATTTCTTAACCATTTTTTCTTGCCAAGTTTCTCACTCTGGATTGCCAGGATCATTTTCCATTTAATATTTTTGTATTTTCTTGGAATCAAATCCCTTTGCTTGCTATGATTGGGGTTTTTTTACCTCCTTTTCTTCCCACACCTGCTGTTTTGCTGTTAGCTGCTATGAAAGAACCGTGTTTGCTGGGCTGCCCCCCGCTCCCAACCAGAGCCTTTTAGTCCGCAGTAGCAGCAGTCACAGCTGTGACCAGGTTGTCGTCTCTTAAATCTTCTCCGAATTTACGTGGGATATGAGAGCTTCCACGCTAGCGGTGGCAGTCTTGAATTCAAATAGCTTGTAGCTCAGTGGGTTTCGTTTTCCTTCATTTTCTGTCTTGAGCAGTTCATGTCTAAAAAACCAATAGGTTTCTGCATTGGAAAATCAGGACATATTTTAATATACTTGGTTGTATTTAAATATCTGGTAGGTGCTTTAGAGTCCTTAGAAAGTCTTCTGGAAGTAAATCCAAAAGCTTAGAAACATGAAGACTAGGTCTTCAAAATTTAACGTTGCTCTCAAATTCTGTCTTGCCCATCCTGCTGTGTGAGTAAGAACAGGTGAAGCAGCAGACATGGAAACATCTCAGTGAAGGAAGAGAGGCCGTGCTGTGTGGAATCCCTCGGCAGCCGGGAATGCCAAGCGTGCTTTGCCCAGGCTCACACGCTCCGCTGCCAGCAGCCGAGCGTGAGCCCTGCCAGGGTGAACTCACCTGAACCACGGGCTTCCCTGAGCACCGAAGAATTGATTTCTAGCAAGAACTCGATGAAGTAGCATATGAAGTGGTTCCTGCTGTTTTTTTTCCTCCTCTAGGATCTGCCTAACGAGTTGGATCCTCTCTGCAGGTACAGGCAGTGAGGTTGGGGCTGAGCGGGAGGCTTCGCGCCCTTAGTTCTGTGAATACTGTCTACCTCTTCGCGCTCGTTGCCGAGCCGCCCCAGGCGGGTACGCCGCTGAGTGGCTTTTTAGCCACTTTCCTCTTTAGCCATTTTCCCCTGGGTCGGGCCAATAGGGATGGGGAAATACCCGGTCAGGCTGGGTATTTTTGGGCAGCCCCTGGGTGTGTATGGAATCAGTCGAGGCGCTGACTCCGGGAGTAGGTGCGTATGTACCTATGTTCGCAGCAGGACGAAGGAACTGGCATTTTTTTGGGTGGTACCACGTGGACTCACACAACGCTTCTGCTCAGCCTCTCCTGCTGCCTCCTTACCCCCGTGTGAAGTGGGGTAAAACCCTTTCGCAGCTGATACTGTCCAAAGAGTGCACCCGCGGGGAGGTGTGTTTGATAACGGTGAGGGGTTCGAAAGGGAGGGGTGTCAGAGTGAGAAAAGCCAGTATCCTGCAGGTCAGCCCGGACCTTTACCTAGAAAGAAACGTCACGGATGGCTGCCGTGGTTGTGCGCGAGACTGAAATGCTGACGAGAACTGTGTAACCCTCCCGCTCCGAGCCAGAGAGAGACCGGGCATTGGCTTTCTCAACACTTCTGCAACCTGAACCAAAAAAAAAACCAAACTGCCGTGGGAATGTAGACTTACCATATAGCTGTGGAAGAAAACTTCAATCGTGTCACTTCTCTCGGTCTTCAGAGCAGTCAACATGATTTTTGATGTAGGTTTTAGATTATGTGTATATAAATCTGATTGAAGTACCAACAGCAAACCGTAAATAAAATGTGGACTTAACTGAAGAACGGGCTAGTGGAGGCCTCTTGTGTTGAATTTGTTGAAATAGAGTATATACAAAGCTGTGGATGGAGGAGACTCGCTGTGGTGAAGACAGGGAAGTAAAAACTGGGGTGTCCTCACCGTGGGGAAGGCAGCCAGGTTCGCTGCTGCCTCTGGAGCTGTTGTAAGCGCCTAAGGACGGACGGGACTGCCCTGCGGTGGCTGGAGAAGAGTTGGCTGCACGGGGAGGTTCCTGGGGGTCGCTCCACCTTCCTGCCCGCTGAGGGCCAAAGGCTTCTGTAACTGGCACTTGCCTCTCCTCCGAATTGGGTGGTTATTCCAGGGACAAGTGTCCTCTCACATCCTTGGTTGTTAAAAGGCAATGGAGGCTGCTGTATAGCTGCTGTCACCCCTGCGTTTCCCCAGCCACTAATTACCCAGTGGCTTTGCTCTACCAGAGCAGGGACCGTCACCTAAAATGAATTTGAAGTGAGTGTAAGGAGGGCTAATGGCAGCCTCTGGTTTACTGTGTTTGCTCTTGGCACTGGCTTTGAAGACGTGTAAATGAAAATACAAAACAATGGTAAATCACTGGGAATTTGTAGTACTGACATTAAAGAAATAAAAAAAAAAATTAAACAAGACATCCGTGGAAGCAGGTAACACCCGAGTTTATCGTAGCTCTGTTCAGTTGATGTAACCCGTCTGAGTGGACGTGTGTGTGAATTCCCTGGACGTCGACATGTTAGCAAAAATAAGAACTCAAATTTTGGATCTGTCCCCATAGTTCGTTGCCAGCTGGGGGGTTGCATAAACTGGGAGAAGAAAGTTTTTGACGAAGAGAGCAGAACTGTAAAGCGACTGCCAGGAATGTGTTCTGTTCTCACGTTTCTCTCCGAGAATTCATTAATGCCACAGGACAAAACCAGCCAATTTTTAATTTAACTTCTGTGGAGACTGTGAAATACGTAATGATTTATCGATCACCCGACTCCCTGAAACCTTTCACAATTTGGGCTCCTGTGGTTTTTCCATTAGCTGAGAATACGGCCCAAAGCGTTTCTCCTGGTTTTGATACACACTTACCCCGTAACTTCAAGATAACAAAGTCAGCATTATAATTTTGTTGCTGACGCATGTTTCCCTCTCTTCTTTTTGCAAAACCTCTCTGGGTGGATTTGCTCCGACCTCCTTCTGCCTTAACAGAGTTTCCTTGCATCTCCCTTTGTATTCCCTCCTTCCCTCCCTGCACTGCTGTGGAGCAGGTCGTGGCTCCTCCAGAAAGGGCGCCCCCCGCTTTGATTTATCAAGGGCGGGCAGCTGGTTTGCGGGCGTCCCAGTTAGGACTTGGGAGACGGCGGTGTTGGAAGGGCTGGAGTGAGGTGAGCCTTGCCCCATCCCGGGGTGAAGTCTCGCTTCTGCCACGGGGGTCTCAGCCCAAGTTAGATCTGTCTGTGCAACAGCCGTCGGGCCGCTGAGGTGTTGGCAGAGCAGTCGAGTGGAAAGGGATAATGATGTTAACGAGGGTGTTCTATCACGATGAAAGAATTTGTGATGCATGTCGATGCTCAGGTAGGACTTGGTGCTTCACAACGCACCCTTAAGAAAGCAGAAAGAAAATGCTGTTTGGTCTTTCAGTAGGTGGAAATTTGAAGCCCTTCTAAAGGAAGGATTTTTAGTGCTTCAGTGCTATCTCACCTCCCCTCCCCTCCCCAGCAAAGCCTTATACTGGAAATAACCACTGAAATTCTTGTGTGAACATTTAAGCTCTTTCTTTAAAACAAAGTTTGCTTCATTTCAAGATTTCTGATGTCCCTGTAGCCACGCCAATCTTTACAGGAGGTTTTTTTATTGTTATTGTTTTAACAACAAGCATAGCTGTAGTTTTGGAAGTATGACTATACGTATAGTAGCTCATGTCCCCTGTGCAGCATTAGGGCTGGGAAGTGAGACACGCATCCATGAAGTTAATATCCTGGGTATAAGCTGTATAAGCAAATCAACTGTGTATTCTGTCGTGCTGATAAGAACAGCTGGTTTGAGCAAGAGGTTGCTGACTATGGTATGCATTTAAAATTACTAGGAGTGAATATAAAAGTGTACAATGATGTGTGGGGAGAGGAGAAGCACAAGACCATGCAAGGGTGCCATGTGTGTTCTGTTGAACATGTTTTGCATTTAGTTTGCTAACTTACATTCATAGAATCAGAGAATGCATTTGGTTGGAAGGGACCTTTAAAGGCCATCTAGTCCAACCCCCCCGCAGTGAGCAGGGACATCTTCAACTGGATCAGGTTGCTCAGAGCCTCATCCAGCCTGGCCCTGAATGTCCCCAGGGATGGGGCATCCACCACCTCTCTGGACAACCTGTTCCAGTGTCTCACCACCCTCATTGTAAAGAACTTCTTCCTAATGTCTAATGTAAACCTGCCCTGCTCTAGTTTAGAGCCATTGCCCCTCGTCCTGTCGCTACATGCCCTTGCAAACGTTCAAAAGTGGGTTTGTATTAAAGCTTCTTCAGTGAAGCTGGGAGCTCAGAAGCGCGTCCGCTTCACCAGCGGGTTGGCAGTTCTCCTCCCTGCTGTCTGTGGGCAGCAGCTTCTCAAGAGAAAGGAGGGCTTAGAGCCAGGGGTGGAGGGACCACCCCGCTGGGGGGGAACCGGTGCCTGGCGGAGAGACAGGGGAAGGGGGCAGAAGGGGGACACTTGAGCTTTAATTTCTCCTATTGGCATTTTATGGCTTTTAGCGGTACCTGAGCTGCGCAGCCATGGAGTGCAGCAGGCGTCTATGAGCTACGTGGTGGAGGCGATACCAACCAAGGTGGGACATGAGGGGGCTCTTTCCAAGCAGTTTACTTCGCTGTACAGTAAATCTCTCATCGGTGAGTCCCAGGACCAGCCATTAGATCCTGGCTGAATGTGCCAAATCCTTTGTGGCACCTTCAGCCTACTCGTGGTGTGGTTCCACCAGGGTGCGGGTTCAGCCCGGTGCGTGCGAATGGAAATTCACATGGGAAAGCAGACACACACGTGGGCTCCCCGCGATTTTTTTCAAGCACCATCTTGCCTAAGATTCCACCTCTGGTTTCATAAGCGCGTCTGGTCCAGTTTGTCCGAGGGGTCCTGTCCTACTGCTCTGAAAAGTGCCTTGCCCCAGGGGCCACGTTGTTGCCTTTTCATGCACTTAAAGCTTTCCTGTGTGACCGAAGGGATGTGCCCAATTCTTCCTTGGTCGAATGGCGCTATCTCCCTGTGTAGCGCAGTTACGGGGGAGGTAATATTTGGAACGTGCTGCAGGATTTTTCATGACCCTGGCTTTCATTTCCAGGTGGCCTTTCCAAGGTAGACGTTGTGCACATTCAGGCCCATGGGCTGCAAACATGGAAGATAAGCCTCCAATTTGTTGCAAACTTTCCAACAAGGGACTCTGTTTTAATAATGGCTACTTGCAACGAGAGCGATTGTTCCTCAGCTTGGAGAATGGAGGAGTCAAATCTTCAAATTCCTCGTACTACCATCTGGATTTAAAGTGACATTTAGCTTTGCAGCCTGTATATTTACATTAAATGTGTTTGTCGCTACTGTCAGCAATATGGTACTTATTTATCTGTGTGATTATTCCATACCTATAGGTTTAGCACTCCAATATTGCAGCTGTTGGCTGTGGACACCTGGCAATCCGTGAGCTACCTCTTAGGGCCTGGGATCGGCAACAAAGGTGGCAACTGTTGCCAGTAAGAATCTCCCCCTTCCCTAGAAAATACATGGAGTAAACAAATCCAAGCGGTTGGAAACCATGGTTTCTGTTCATTGCTCAGGTGCATTTAACCCAAGTTGTTCTGCAAGTTCTTTGTACCAACAGCCTGAAAGTACAGCTGTCGTGTGAGGAAACTTCTACTGTATTTGACACATTGTGAAATCTTTCTTAACTTGGCACTTGTAAAGGTAGTCATTTGAACATTAAATATTTTAACTGTTCTTCTTCTGATAGTGTTTGGGAGAACGAGTGTTAAATTTAGATCCACATCAGGAGAACATGGGCATATAAGCAGGAGCTTCTGACACCATGGCAAAAAATATGAGACATGAACTTTCATAAATGTTGATGGTATTGGGGTATATGAACAGAAACAAAACTTGACATTGCTTTTTGGGTTTTTCCCAAATGTGGTCCGGTGCCTTTCTCATCCCGTGGCCATACTCACAGGTGGAGGTCTGGCACGGGCCCTCCAGGATCAGCAGCATCATTTTGATTGTGGTACAGGAACTACCCTGAACCTTAAGGGAATTTTTTTTCTCTGAAGAGCAGATACACTTTTGCATTCCGTATACTTTGTCGTGTCTCCCAAAGGATCATCGCTTTACTGTTTGGGATCATACAGCCCACAAAGGAATCCACTGTCTATTCTGGTAGCCACTTCCAGCTGTGCAGGAGCCAAGTGCAACAGACGGAATATGACTGAAGACCATCACATGGGTCAGCAGTGAGAACCTGGACCTGAGCACTTCCCTCTGCCCGAGCTTGCAGCAGTGGTGACCCTGGCTGAAGTCCCGGGAGCAGAGCAGGACTGGGCACTGTGTTGGCACAGGCGGGGAGCATCCTTGTCCCTGGACGTCCTCCTCATCCCTGGAGGTGTTCAAGGCCAGGCTGGATGGGGCTTTGAGCAGCCTGATCTAGTGGGAGGTGTCTCTGCCCAGGGCAGTGGGGTTGGAACTAGATGGTCTTCAAGGTCCCTTCCAATTCTAACCATTCTGTGATTTCTTGTGAGCTCATTTTGCCAGGGAGCGCTGGAGGCAGGAGGTACCCCCTGCAGGGCGAGGCTCTGCTGTACACTTCCTCTGTAGGGACTTCCATTATCTGCTATGGAGGAAAAGCTGGTTTTCCCTTTTTATGTTGGAGCCTGGGAACTCAGAAAACTGAGCACCCCTTACCCATTTCAGTTGGATTCGTAGGTTAAACAGGGTAAGCAAGGGATTACCTCATCAGTCTGTGACGCTTCAACATCGCACCCAGACACAAGAGCACGACAGCGAGTGTTACTCCAGCCTGTGGTACCCGCTTACAGGCCAGAAGCGCCCAGTGAGAGAACCCCTGCTCTTCACAGAATGTGTGGGGTCGGAAGGGACTTTTAAAGGCCATCTAGTCCAACCCCCCCGCAGTGAGCAGGGACACCTTCAACTGGATCAGGCTGCTCAGAGCCTCATCCAGCCTGGCCCTGAATGTCTCCAGGGATGGGGCCTCCACCACCTCTGGCGTGGAGGTAAAACCCCCTCCTCTCCCCTCACACCTCCCCTGTTGAAGCTGAACGTTACCCCTATTTCAGCCACAGACAACTCACATTTCACACAAGCCGTGTTTTAAAAATTTATTCTGTAAACTCCGCACTGGGTCGTTAGTTCTCCTTTTCCTGCACAGTCTTTGTTCCGCGCAGTCGCCCCGTACGACGGGCAGCAATGAGACCAACTTTGCGCCCAGCAGGAGCATCCCTCCTGATGGTTGAAGGCTTCCCGATGTGCTGATGGTTACCACCACCAAAGGGATGTTCTACAGGCTGCGGAAAAGGAAAGCGAGTCATCAATATAATTAACGACAGAAATGAGTGACGATGTTTAACAGCAATAAACTGATTTGAGTGAACAAAAAATTTAACTGCTTCATTTTTCATACAATGCAGTAACTACCAAGTGCTGCTAACTACCCTCATTAAATGTGCAATTACGGGGTGGCCCGTGAAGCTCTCTTTCCAGATACGTGCCAGACTCCTCCCCAGATCAAACAAATCCTTTCTAAACCATAAAAAAAGGAGAGTGAAGACTGTAATTGAAAATGGGCTCACATTCATGGCCACACCACGGACGCGCGGCCAGCAGTTTCTCTTCGCCTTGTATTTGTGATAGGCCCGGCCAGCCTTCAGGATGGGCTTGTCGATACGGCCCCCGCCAGCAACAATTCCTGAAAAGAATTGCAGGAATGGTAACACGTGAGCATAACAGACAAGAGTGCAAAACAAAGCGTTTAAGGATGAGACTAACTCATAATAATATTCAAGTTCTAAGAATAAGCTCCTGAAGACCAATCTCAAACGGTCCCAACTGTGTATTCAAACTAGTATGTCCCAGACAGTGCTCACAGTGAGATTAGACTCGAGCTACCAGCCGCACATTCACTGGTCTACAAGGGGACGCGTACTTTAATTACAGTTTTTTCAATCCATACATAGAGGATTACATTAAACACTTTCTAAAGCATTACCAGCTTTATTGCTAAAATTTCTTGGCTAACATTAGTAACGGTTTTTCAACTGAACAAAGTACGAACTGAAAGAGCTCAGGTGACTTTCAAGTCCTTTGCGGTTTAATACTTAGTTGTTTCATGATTTATTTAGTCCATTTTACTTGAGTAACAGACCAGAGATTACTCACTTTGGGCCAGGCACGTGCCACTTGCTGACCGCGTACAGCAGCCACCTCAGCTGTCAGTCAAGCGTACAACAAACCTGGTAAAACCTCTGCTTCTCGACAAGGGTATTTTCACTCCTTGTCAGACCTTCCAGAACACTTCACCCAACCGAGGACACCCACAGCACCACCCCTGCAGGCTCAGTCTCCCTATCAGACGCAGGAAACCATCAGCGCCATTTTTTGCAGAAGTTCCTCCCCAAAGGCCTGCAGGTCTTACAGGCTGAGCAATTCCGTTACAGCTGGAGGACAACCAGCATCTTCTTTTCTGTCCTCCCACTGAGTCAAACTATCTCCAAGTTTAAGTTCCCATTACCAAAAGTAACGCAGGTGTAATACACAAGTTCAGCACCCGCGCACAGGCTGTACCTGTGCACAGTCTGGGGTCCAGCCTGTGAATTAGGCTGTTTTCTGGACAATATTGGGAACTGGGGCCCTGTCTGAAAGCTTGTGTAGCAGTAGGTAAACTCAGTGACAAGTTCACAGTTGTCACTCCTTACCGACAACAGCTCTGTTTGCAGAAGAAATCACTTTCTTGGAGCCAGAAGGCAGCTTCACTCTGGTTTTCTTTGTTTCAGGGTTATGAGAGATAACAGTGGCGTAGTTTCCAGAAGCACGGGCCAGCTTTCCACGGTCACCAGGTTTCTCCTCGAGGCAGCACACGATGGTGCCTTCCGGCATGGTACCAACGGGTAGGACATTGCCAATGTTCAGCTGAGCTGCAAAGAGCAATGGGAGCATCAACAGCTACATTCAGGCTCCTGTACCTGAGGTACAGTTCTACCTAAAATGGGCCTTGGTGCACAGAAGGGCACCGCATAAACACTTCACCAGCAACAGGCAGGGTTTTTTTGTTTGACTTGAAACACAAGCTTCTCGTGCCCGGTGTTAACAGGAAGGCGGGGAAAATGGGACTCTAGACAGAACAACCCAAACCCTGGACAAGAACTGCAGTTAGGCTTGTTAATCAAACAGGCTGCGTGAGGAGACCACCGTCTCCAAGAAGGAAATCTACATTTGCTGGAAGGTAGTGGACACTACTGCTTTGTGGTGGCTCACAACTGTGCTTAAACAACCCGAACTTCATGCATTCGAATGACACCTGCTCTAGTGTTCCAAAATTGCCCAGGCAACACACTCCGTCTCCATGGGAACTCACCCTTCTTGCCGCAGTAAACGAACTGACCGGTATGAATACCCTCAGCGGCAATGAACAGCTCGGTTCTCTTCTTAAACCTGTATGGGTCACGGAAGGCAATCTTGGCAAGGGGCGCGCCTCGGCCAGGATCATGGATGATGTCCTGTTGGAACGTAGACGTGCTTTAGAACAGGTTACAGCATTTGCCACAGGTTCTGTAGAAATCCAAGAACTAGAAAAACAGGAGGTGAGTACTACTGAGGTAACTCTCCTTAGAAACCCCCTTTCTCAGAAGGATCTTAATTTCTCGTGACCTGAATGAGTTGAAGATTCACACTTACAAGAATACAACCTCATGTATCTGTATCACAAAACAATGACGCTGGTTAAGTGTGCTCCTTGAAACTAATGGTGTCTGAACTGGTTTATTCCTGACATTCTGCAAATATCAAGACCTCTCCATACTAAGAAATTCACTTTCAATAGTTGCCCAATCACCTTTGGGCAGAGACAACGATGGACGTAAGCAGCAATTTCTCCAAGTATCTTCTTAGAATGGAAGTTATATAAGCCCCTAAATGAGGATATGTCTATTCCATTCCTGAAGTACACAGAGATTTCAATACACAACCATCTGTTTAGATTACAGTCAAGCAATTAAAGCTTTTTAAGATATGTCTATTTTCTAGGAAAACTCAGATGTTGTTAGTGTCCAGCATTAGTGGTTTTTTCTGCTGTTTTCCATCCTGTGGAGCAATCCTTACCCCACCCCAATGTATTATTTAAACCTAAGTCAAAGCTACCTACTTACTTTTTATCATCAAACTCAGTTATGGTGAGCGTGAAGACGACCTTGCACTAAAAGGCTGAAGAGACACCTAGATGGTCAGGGCATCCAGCTACGTACCCAGTGACACTATTCGCAATCCAAGTCACTGACACCCAAAAAACACCTAGACCACACCTGAAATACTGTACCAGACACCAAATAAAAGTACTGCCTTGCCCCCACGGCTCTGGAGTAAGATGATAGATACTACTTAGTGTTTACAAAAATTGGGGTTTTTTTTAAAGATGCAATCAACTGCACAAACATCTCTCCCATGTTTCATGACATACAGGGAGTCTGTAGATGATATAAAAGCACACCAATATTCCAATGTTAGCAAAGGTCTAACAGAAATGTGTACTGCTGTCTCCGGGCTGCTGGCTTCTTTATTTAAGTGCCTTCAGAAATCCAAAGTAGTTTAACATTTCAAGGATTCATAGAACAGTACGGGTTGGAAGGGACCTTTAAAGATCTTCTAGTTCAACCCCCCTGCAACAAGCATGGACACTTTCAACTAGACTAGGTTGCTCAGAGCCCTAAACAACCTGCCCTTGAATGTGTCACAGGATGGGGCATCTACCACTTCTCTCAACAACGTGCGCCAGCGTTTCACCACCCTCAGAGTAAAAACTTCTTCCTTTTATCTAGTCTAAATCTCCCCTCTTTTAGTTTAAAGCCATTACTCCTTGTCCTACTGCAACAGGCCCTGCTAAGAAGTTTGTCCCCATCTCTCCCGCAGGCCCCCCTGAAGTACTGAAAGGCCACCTTAAGGTCTTTCCAGAGCCTTCTCTTCTCCAGGCTGAACAACCCCAGCTCTCATACCGGAACATGCGTTAATTTAAGGTACATGACTTATTTNCGAGCTCCTACCTCCGCTCCGGCCTCGCTGGGAAAGAAGGAAGCGGCGACGTCACCGCCGCGCCAAGCCCCTTCCGGCGCGGGGCGGGCGGGCAGGCGGCAGTCGCGTCGCCGTGACGTCACGGCGCGCCGTTGCCAGGCAACCGAGCTCTGGCGGTTCCTGAGGCGTGGGGGGGCGGCCCCCGGGGACGGGCCTTTCTCGGCCGCGGCGTCCCCGGTTCCCCCCGGGCCTGCCCCGGATGGCGCCGGGCGCCGTGGCCCGTCCCCGGGCGGGCGGGGCGTCCTCGGTTTTCCCCCCGGGCCTCACCCGGATGGCGGCGTGGCCCGGCCCGGCCCGGCCCGGNCGGAACATGCGTTAATTTAAGGTACATGACTTATTTAACAAAACGTGAGAAGCCTGAACAAGGAACAGCCAAACGGCTGTGAGAGCAGCTGACAGGACCTCAGACCCCTCACACAAGGGAGATGAGGATGGACGCGTGTCCCAGGGCGCCTGGCACTCCGGGACAAGGCCGCTCAGGGCCCTTCCCGCCGCGGACCCCTGGCAGCCCGGCCGCGCAGGGCCAGCCCCTACCTTGACGATGCCTTTGATGTATCCGTGCCTCTCGGCGAAGTCGACGGCGCGGAGCTTGGCCGGGCCCTTCCTGTGCTTCACGTGGGCGCGGAAGACGGAGCCCGCGCCCTTCCTCTGGCCTCGGATAACGCGGCCCATGGCGCCCTGCGGCCAGAGACCCCACACCCGACTTTAGCAGTGGCGGCAGGCAGGGCACCCCCCCCCCTCCCTCCCTTAGCTGCTGACATCTTGCCCGGNAGGTTCTCCGGTCGCTCGTCACGTCGTTTGAGGCAGCTCTGACGGGCTGGGGAGGAAGTGCCACCACCGCACTCCCGTCACGGGGCTCTTGCTCCCCTCCTTTGGGGTCTTCTGGAGGCAGTTGGTGTTTAAAAGCCGGGAGGGCTGACAGCCCGTTGCCTGGAGACCTCCTGCAAACAGCCAGGTTCCCCCGGCCAAGAGCCATTCCTAAAATAAGCCGTCAGGCCAAAGCCTGTCTTAATTAGCCGGACCGAAGAGGCTCCCTGACTGATTATATTTTTCTCTGAGATTTCTGCACTGTGCAGTTTTAACAGCTGCAGATTTCAGGCCAGGAAGTGACTGAAGATAAAAACCCTGCAGCTGCTTTAAGCTGCCTTTGCCAGGTTTTTATCGATATTAATTAAGGCATAATAGAGAGAGAACACAAAGCAGAGGTAATCGTCTTAGTGTTCCTAATCAACTTGTGCTACGCCCTGGAAGGGGAAGTGAAAAGTGCCTTAACTCCTTTAACAGCCCACTAGGTTTTCGGCATCAGAGACCCTTCTTCTCCAAGAGGTCACTGCTGATGACTTTATTCTCGAGAGGCGGACTATTTGACTTTACATCGACTCATTGGAAATGAGGAAAAGCTCATCAGTGTAGGCCCATATGTGCAGTTGTTCTCCTGGCCTTGAACTAGGAACCTAGGCGTCTGCCGTTTCTTGATAGATAAGCTTTCCCACATCAGTCTTCCCAGGACAAATGGAAGTCACACCCCTCATCACAGACCAAAATCCTGACACTAAGGGCTCTGAGGTTACTGTAGCTCCAACAAACAGCTGGTGTTCCAGCTTCCCAGCCTGAGCCCCATTTGGCATATTACCGCTTGACATGTTACAACGAACTGCCACTTACATTGATATCCCGTGTGTGAATATCCAGGGGCTTTGATTTATGGTTCCTGTTGGCTTCAGCTGTGGGGGCAGGAGCGTTGTTAGTTTTTGCTGCTGAATCTGACAAGAAGCAGAGCGTTAAGGAACTATCTGAATTTCCAGATAATGCCCATATAACCAGCAAATTGCACTGGTGACTCCTCTTTCATGAAAGCCTCCCAAGGCTCTGATTCCTAAACTCCTCCCAAGACGGAGTTTGGGAATCAGAGAAGACATGCAAGCAGATGACACAACTGCACCAGTGATGATGGAAGTTTATAATTGATTTTCCCTGCTATAAGAGACAACACTAGCTAAACTTTTGCATCATTAAGGAATAATAGCACTGTATTACCTGACCTGGCCAAGCACAGACTGAACTCACAATAAGACTAAATGTTTTGCTTAACTGTACTTTCTCATGGATCGTGGATCCAAAGAAATGTAGAGAAGTGCTTTACACCTGATTGCAATCAAAAATACTGTCTGTGGTTTGTCAGAACAGTATTGCTATGTGTGATGCCAGTCAAATCTTGGTGCTGAAGAAATACGAGTGTTGAGCACTACCAACAATCACTATTCTGTCGAACTTTTAGGAGGCAGAGGCGCTGCTATGGTTTGAAATGAGGCTGTTTCCTCCTCGCTAAGCCCCCATTCCCTGACGTTGTCTCCCCAGAACACATCCACAGGGGATTTTGCTATGTGAGGAGGAGGTGGCAGTGGCAGAGGTACAACAGGACAAGCCCATGCTGGATGACACAGGGTGAGACATGGGGCCACCGACAGCACAACAAAAGCATCACCTGCTAATATAGGTATCGCCTGGCACTGCCTACCGACAGCACCGCTGCGCGGCAGCAGCTGTTCTCTGCTGCAGCTTTGAGTCCTGAGATTTTGGCCTTCAGAACATCAACTGTGGTGAGTACAGCTGCTTTGGCTTAAGATGTTACTGTCTTTACTGGCCACTCTGCCTCTCTGCCAGGAGTTACAGCCGCTCGGAGGCAGGGTCAGCGTGCTGGATTTTCCTGGCTAAGGCTTCTTTTCCCAGCAGAACTCAGGCTGTGCTGGAGCTGGGGGAACAGAGTCATCTGCCTGAGGGTTCTCTGAGGCCTGGCAGCAAGTACAGGGTTCTCCAGATGACCCGGCCACGTCCTGCACATCTGCACAGATCAGCCCCACTGTAGAAGGGCCAGAGGTCCAAGGGTCTCGGGAAGCATTATGCCTCCTAGGCATGCGCACAGAAATCTGGATGGAAGTCCCAACAGTGCTAGGCAAAATAGGGTATGTTTCCAAAGCACAGCTGCTGCACATCACAGCCTAACATTTTGGCAGCAACTTCCTTCTTTGGCTGTTTAAACTACAACACTCAGCTGAGGTGGCCGAGGCATGGCGCCACATCCTTGCTTCCAGGGCAGGAACATTCAGCAGCGGGGAAACACCCACGTTGCTGGGGAAGGCCAGGTCTTATATCACCATAGCTACTTCCACGGGACTCTCTCTGTTGGAGTCCTTCCTCCCGCATCTCCCTGTGGTTGTCGGATTCGCTGGGATAATGCAGAAAGGATAAAAACTACACCCCCACCCTGAGTCTAGAAGGGTTTTGGCAGAGTCCTGGGTACGGTGCTGCAAACACAGCTTGCATGGTGGGAACAAGTCAAGGGTGCATTGCCTTAATTAATCCTTTGATGACAGTCACAGGCTATTTCGCTAAAGGTTAATTGCACTGTAAATAGCAAAGGGGGTGGTGTTCTGCTTGTGACAGATGGCAGCCATCAAGAAATTTTGAAGAGACTGCTGTTTAGAGAGGGGGAAGAAACAGCAAAGTTTCTCTAGGACCCCACCATGTTAAGGAAACTGGGAAGGGAAGCCCCTAACTCTATGCATCTTTTGAAAAGGAAGAAAATAAAAGATAGCCATAGGATTCATGTGAGCATTTCCTCTCTGAGAGTGACGTGCCGCAATGAAAATAATCCTGACCTCCTTCAGATGGGCACATACCTCTGTTCATGGTCTTGCTGACCTCTCTGGGGCTTTGCATGGGATTAGGAACTGACACTCAGACTTCAGACAGGCTGCAGCATCACAGTTCCAGTCTGCAAAAATAACATACCTGCTAATCCCCAGCAAACACACTCAGGGCGATCCTATTACCTCGGGCTGCTGTTCCCAGAGCGGGGCACAAGGGGTGCAAGTCACCAGCTGCCACTAAGGCAGGCTGNTCCCTTCCAATCCAAACCATTCCGTGATTCTATGAAAGGGAGGGCCATGGAAAGGAGCTACTGCACAGAGTGTTGAAGGGGCAAAGCCTCACCTGTTGTGCATCCAGAAAAATTCCCTGGACTTTGAGGAAACATCCCGGGCCTGCAGTAACCTGCATCTAAAAGTAAAGGAGTGCTTTGTGAGAATCCCCTCATAGCAGGTCCTCCCCATTACACCCTCGGCATCCTGGCAAGTCACAGGTCAGTCACTCATCTGTATTCAACTCTTCTGGCTCTTTAGAGGAGACAAAAATCCCTCTCCTGAGACACCACAGGCCTCTATTCCAGTGACTGCTCCCAAAATAAATACCTTTGCTTTCTTCAGAGGAATTTCTCTTGAAAGGACCAGCTTCTGTGTGCTGTCTTGAAATAAATATTCACCCTCAACTGTACCCAGCTCCCTCCTCTCCAGCCTGTCTCATTCCTAAACCCTGGAGGGAGCTCCAGGAAAATTACTGGAGCTTTCTGCTCTTGCATGAAGCAGATGAGGTCTCTGGCCTCACGACAACCACTTAATCATAATTAAATTGTAGCTCTTCTCTAAACCTTCCCTGTAGATATAGCATTGAGTGGTTTGGAAGGAAACCTTAGTCTTTACAGGGCTTCCTGTGTTTGCAGATCATAATTTGTGAGGCAAAAAGGTACATAGAAAAATCCTTGCCAATTACCTGGTCTGCACGCTCAGCTTGAGCTCCCTTTTGGGTTATTGTTTCCGTGCATCAGCACAAAAGACAGAACTGGCAGCCCTCTCACTTTGGTAATACGGCCTTCACTGGGCTTACAAAGGAGTGGCAGAGACACGGCCCGTGGGGCACAGGAGTCTCCAGCTGTGCCAGGGCAGGCTTTATCACAGAAGCAGGCAGATGAGATTGGAACTTCCGCGCAGAGGAAAAGACGCCACTCGAGTGACTCTGCTTTCTTACCTAAAAGGAAGTTGACTTATGCCCAAGCCTCTCCAGGAGGATGTGGGTTTGCAAGCATTTTCTGTTATTCACCATCTAAGGACAGCCTGGATTCCTTGCGAGGGGAGAGACCCAGAGCTGCAGAGGTGGAAAGTCCCAATCAAAACAAAGCAATTTACACTTCACAGATGGGATTAGCAATGCCTTATTAACTAGGTTCTGGTGACCTCTAGAGGCCTTTACCCCAAAGCACCTGATTTCTGAGCATCTTCCCTGTTCTGGAACAGTGAGTGCAAGAGTTCTCCTTTATTTTAGTTTCAATCCAAGATTAATTTTAGTCTTAACGGAGAAGGTATTGGGGAATAATAATTGATGGTTATTCTTTTCCTCCCACTAAACGTGGTAATAATAATTCCCAAGGTACAGCATCCTCAATGTGTGCACAGTAACAGTTGTAGGTGTTCTGGAGAAGTGAGAAATTTGCTTTATGCATTGTCAAGTAAGAGAGGAGCTACTTCTCTTTCTTCATCATCTCTAACGATATATTCAACGAATATCCTGGAAAAACTGGCCACCTACCTGGTGAGGTAATCTGGTTGCTTACATGCACGTAAGCTACGGGTGCTTAAAATACGGGCGTTACACATGCATTAAGATACATGTCTCTGCAGGACACAGCCTTCGTGGACTAGTCCTTGCAAGGGAGTGCTCAACTACTGTGCTGCTCCTCTCAGTTTGGAGTATGACCAGGAGTTCTGAAAAACCGTTTTCAGCTGGCAACAGCGAAAAATTGACAACCTACCAGATTCAAGGCCAAGCAACACTGTATGTGGGAAAATTACTTTCTACCTGTATTGCAAAACAATAAAATGATCTGCAGAGAAGAGTGATGCAAGAAAATGTGTAAGAAAAAATGTGTTGTTTTAGTTATACATCTGGATAAGCTTTTTTTCTTAATGAGATAAATAATAGAGGCAGCTGATGGAGAAGGGGAGAAATCCACTGAGCTAATTTTCTTTCCTCTTGAGCAGCTGAGATATGGGATCGAAACTCCACTGAGGGATTAAGAGAACTGTAAAGAGAGAGGGAAGAGCAGTGAGACACTGCCCAGAGAGAGGTTGGGGAGTTAACTGAGAGAGGCTTGCAGCTATAGAGAAGCTTAGCAAAAGCAGATAGCAAAGCTGGAGGAGGTGAAGCATATCTGCAGCAATGCGCAGCTCAAAAAACTCTTTCACAAACTTGCAGTCCTACAGTGATGTGTGGGAGACCTCCTAAAGACTTCTAATTTAAGAGCACCCGGCTGTACTTCTAGATTTAATTCTTAGTTGCTTTTCCTACCCAACCCCCCAGTAGTGTTTTTCTCTTTGCGTTTCCTAATGGGCCTCCTACCAACACTTTAATGGCAGGGCTTGTTTGGTGACAACATCCCTGGAGGCTACAGCCAGGGTACTTTGTGCATCCAGCTTAGAAACCAAATACAATAGCATGGGATTTTCTCTTGCTTGATAGATGTGACCCACAAGAGAGGAAAAAAGTGTATGTTGTGGCATTTTTTGTATCCTTATGGCATAATGAAGGATGAGCTTTTTTAAAAAAAATAAAGTGTCTTTATTTTGTTGGTTGCTTATTTTCATAATATTTGCTTTGTTCTTGTTCTTTTTGCCGTGTAGGCAACAATGCTGCGGGGATCTCATGCCTCAAAACAGAAAGGAATCCTGAGCTACTGAGGGGAATTAAAAATGGAGTAAAGGGGAAAGGATTTTAAAAGAATTTTTATTCAGACTGTGTAAAAAGTCTGCTGAGATTGTTTGAATCAAAACTCCTGAAAAACACATGGGAGAAAAGCTGGATTTGATAATGATCTGCATTCTCCCTTATCTTCTAAGTGCAACCTACAAAACTAATTTGATTTCGTTGGTCCTAGGAGAAGTCCTCTAGCAAAAGAAATCTGGGGGTGGGGAGAACCTCTCTGTTTTGTTATTTGTGAGATAAAAAGAAGACCAAGCTCTAAGGCCACTTGCATAAGCTTTGTAAATCTCTATGAAGTAACAAAACAAACAAAAACCGAAAAAAACACCCAAACATCTCTAGTTACCAAGAGATGCTGGCTCCCTGTAGTGCACAGGCATTTTTAACTTACTCAAGTTTGTTGGCTGAATACTTTTTATCAGTAGTACAACAGCGCTAATCAGAAAATGACAGGTAGTTTTCATGTGGACATTTTCTGGGTAAAACCTTTGGAATTTTCCTAATTTCTTAACCAAAAATGAGAAAAAAATATTGCTCCTGGTTTTTCTCCAGATACTGTTTTTCCTTCCCTTTTCAGAGATAAAATAGGAGGAAGAGTAAAAGGAAAGACAGGAGAAAGAAAACAATCACAAAAAAGGAAAATAGAGAAGTGAAACTCCTCCTCCCTCCAAGTAACTGTTGGGTTTTTTTTTCATTAAATATGCATTTAAGATTTCCATTTCCAAATGGAAAAAATGTGACCGGCTCCAAATAGAAGAACAATGCTTGAGGGCAGGCCTAAAGAGAGCCGTAAATCAGAGCAGAAAATATTTTGCTTGGGGAACACATCATAATTAGAACATAAATAATCCTCTTCTCTTCTATATGCAAGACAAAGCAAACACAGCTGTGTGCACAGGCGCACACATACACACACTCGTACGCATACACACGTCTCGGCCCCACTGCCCCAGGCCAGTTCTCTGGCGGCAGGAGAGGCAAAGGGTTATGACGGAGGGGTGGGTGACTTGGTGTCTGCTGAAAATCTCAGTAAAAGAGAGTAGCGGGGCCAAGCTCGCAGGGAGCACTCAGAGATGTTACCAGGAGGAAGCAGCCCCTTGGCTGCTGGCCGACAGGAAACTCTGTGTACCAGTCCCCGCAATAAAATACTACTTAGCTCTTAGTAATCGCGACGGTCCCAAATGATTTGCTTCTCTGTGGCAGGATCACACAGTGGAGGGTGGCCTTAAATTGGGGCTGTGCTGAGAAAGAGGCTTGTCAGGGTATGTGTCTACTCCCAGCTTTACCCCAGAGCTCAGGACCACCACACAAATCATGCACAGGTTACCCGTGTAGGTTTAGATGCTCCTATGGGGCTGAATTAAAGCACAACATCTGTGTCTCCAGAGCCTTCCACCTGACCCGGGCTCTCAGAAGCCTGTTGCTAGCGCACAGCAAGTTTGAGGGTCACGCTGCTGAATCTGGCCTCCCTGCATGGGCTACGCACAGACCCATGGCATGGCCCACGGGAGAGAGGTTGCTCTCTGGGTTGGGCCAACCCAAAGCACTGCAGGTGCTGCAGATGTGCTTGTGCCCTCCCAAATCTCAGCTCAGTCTCAAGGCTCTGTTGCTGGCCTTCCAGAGTTTGCCCTCCCAACAGATGCGGTATTATTCTTCCTTGTCCACTGAAGAGCTCCTTAGTCACTTCCAGCACCAGAAATGAATAGAGAGGTTTTTCCATTTTCCACCTGAGGAAAGGCAGCTTACTCTCATGTCTTCAGGGACACTTCCAAAATCCAGCACATGCAGACCTGGAGTGGGCCACACAAGTGGGAATGATGCTGGGGCAACTGCTTTCCTTACCAGTCCTGAGGAACTTCCAAGATTAAAGCAATTCAAAGCGAATCTGAGGCATCTGGAGGGACCCTGGATGGGCCAAAGCTTTTTGCAGGGAGAAAAGCAAAATCATATACCTTCCAGCAGAACTTGCTAGGATCTGGGGGGGGGGATCCCTCTTCGATCTTCCGGTGAATTTTTCCATGACAGGCATAATCCAACCTAATCACTTCCATTTGACCCGTTTTAATCACCACCTTCCTGAAATGGATTTAATAGGCGCTTAATCCTAACCAGCAAAGCGGGGACGATGGTTCATAAAAGATCTTGGAAAATCACTCTACAGTTGCTAACGCACTCAATTTATTTTTTTTTTCTTTTAACTCATTAATCAGAGGTTGTAACTTCTGAAGCCTAAGCCACAATAGATGGTGAGCTCACTAAGCTAAAAATACCTACTCGCCAATGGCAGAATACTAATGAATCCTCCACAGGAAAACTAATCTGTCATTTCCCTCCCCACAGGATCATACACAAGTGGTTAAATATCTAAAGATTTTGTATAGTCTCTCTGCCTGTAACATTGTACACTGAGACATTGATTCAGGTGCTATAGGCATATATTTTCCTTCTTTCAAGATTTGTTTTTGGATTAGAATTCCTGCAACAGCACTAATTTTAATTTTGCTTTGCAAGCATGACAGCATTCATAAATAGAGACTATGCTGTTTAGTTGGTTTTGGTTTTACTCTTAGGCATATGTCAGAGAGCAGGAGGAGCAGGGCTGCTCCATCCAGTGGGATGAGCCGGGAGTGCCCTCACCGCCACGGTGAAGCCCCAGGCATGGTGCTCCCGGGGCAGTGGGTGCCAGGGTGGGGGGTCCCAGGTTGGGCTCCTTGGGGCGACTCAGGGCTATTAGTGCACCGAGGGCCCCAGCGATCCCACAGCAGGGCAGCAGTACTGTCCTGGTGAAAGCTGAAGACTGCTTCATGGTTTAGACTACTCTATGCTCTCTAAAATTTCACATTCATCACGTTGTCTTGAAATCTTCTGGAAGTGTGGGAATAGAGCAGTCTTGATATGCCATTTGAGCGGGAGCTGTCAAGTTACAGCCACCTCCTCCCCTCTCCTCCTTCCTCCAAAATGGTCATTTTACACTTATTTCCTTGTTCTCCTTTGAGTGACAACACTTGTAACCATTGCGCTGTGGCGACACGTGCACTCCAGGTGTGTGAGCTTGGCTAACAGTGCGTACATGGTACGCCACGCTTGGTGCTAAGAGCATGAGGGGGAAGGTGCACCAATTTCATTGTGGTTCACCTCTGCTCCTTCTTGGCTTGAGATGGGAGTGTCTTTCTGCAGCTAAACCACTGCTTCTTAGCAGCTTTATGCATTTGTGTCCTGGTTTGAGGTTAAACAGAAACAACTTTCTGTTCAGTAATTTTTACTTCTTAGCTAGGCCTCTTCTAACTCTCTGAAATCAGCAGCATGTTGTGTCTGAAATGGTTCGTTCAGAGTGATAAGACAGTTTGCCCCAAGGAATGGCATGCAGAGAGGCTCTTGCTTATACTTATTGCTGTAACAACCAAGGTCAGCTAATTTCATTATTTGCCTCGGAGGGTCAGAAGCAGAAAAGCGTAGAGGGGTCCCACCTGCGAGGAGGAGCGGACAGGACAGGTGACCAAAAATTGACCAACAGGGGTGTTCCCTGCCATCTGCCCCATGCTCAGTNCTGCCATCTGCCCCATGCTCAGTCTA
>VXBO01002039.1:3620-40616 GCA_013400135.1 Rhinoptilus africanus
GGGGGGGAAGAAAGCTAACAAAGATCAGAAGAAATCTAAGCCAGCCCACTTTCCGTTCTAAAACATATGCAAGAACGGGAGGCTAAAGACTAAGCACTAGTAGATGAAGACTTAACATCTATGTATGGACTAACTCAAGTTGATCACTAACTCTTTTAGCCTGACTGACAGCTTGGAAACATTAAATAATTCTTAAAAAGCTAAAAAAAGACCTTATCGATAATAAATCCAACATCCCCTCTTATCAAAAGAACACCTGGACACAAAAATCTCCCAAAATGAGGAGTCTAAGATTGCAACACATACACTGTCAAGGAACTTTCAGATTTCATGGGAATTCTAGCAAGCAACAGCATGGTCAAAATACTGTTTCCTTTTGCCCACTTACAAAATTCAAACTTACTGTAATCCATTCCTCTGATCGAAAGCAGGGATCATAGAACTGGGATGCTCTGACATCAGAGCAACAAGCAACTGCAAGACATCCATTAGATTGTCATCCTGTTGAATAAAAGTTACGAATTTGAATTAAAAAGGCATGTACACTAGAACAGTAGCGGCTAAAAAACCCATACAAAATATTTCAAAATTATCTGGAGAGTAATAATAAACCAAGAATAAAACAATTAGTCCAGGATCAAAAGAGCTATAGATCTGGAAGGCAAGCGCAGGAGAAAATATTACCAAAAAAAACCCCTATAATTTTTAGAGTGAAAAGTGATATATCAGTGTCTGGGATGTAAGCCTTTGACAGGCAATGGATTATTGGACTATGCTATTTCCTTCCACACACATGCTCATCTGTTTGCATATATATTTCCCCCTCTTTTACTGTGCAGGAGCTAGAAATAAACCTGCTGCACATTTTCTGGGGCACAGGGTGGTGTTTAATGCAAAATCTCTACTAGCAAATGTCCACACCAAGGGGAAAAAAAAACAAAAAACCAAACCAAACACACCACCATCCACCTCCCATAGACAATATTTAAAATGGGTAAATTCAAGCTTCTCAGTAAAGTTTTACATACTGTTAGCCTAAAGCACTCTGAACTACAGTTTACTGATTTCTTGCAAGTTAATTATAACTAAATACAACCTATGAAGTAGCAAAATGCAGCTGTTGTCTTTTCCTGTTCTTTGTGGTATTAAAATGGAAGCTTATTAAAAAAAAGCAAAACAAACACTTTCCAGCACTTTTGAACAAATATTCTGATTCCTCCTCTATTAGAAAACTAGTTTTACACTCCCTGAACTACTGTGTTCACCTGATTGTATTATGAACTGACACTACAGACACACTCACTGATGAATGAGCCCAACAAGAAGGCTAAATTTTACTTTTTTGTTGATCTTTTTATGAATTTACAACTAGATACCTAATTCTGTGGCATTCAGCATTCATGGATCTTTTAGACCTGACCGTGCAGACTGCTAAGATAGTTAAAATATCACCTCCTCATCTGAAGGATATATAAAGCTTCTGCTATTTTAGTTTATTCTTACGTGTTACCAAGAGTCTTATTTTTTTACATCTCCATAGAAAGTAGAATGACCTAAATTGCTTGATAATGGTACTACCAAGTAGTAGTAACCAGCAAAGAGAATAAACAGAAAATAGAGGTGTAAATAAAAAAAAGAAAAAAATCCATACTGCTTGAAGTGAAGTTCAATTAATTCCTTATTTTACCCATTTCAAGCACCCTTACAGAGATGAGATCAGTTAGATTTATGTCCCCATTTCCCTTGTCTTTGATGTTGCATCTGGCATAAAGTGCCTTTTCCCGGTGCTAAAATATGAAGATGCAGATGTATCAGTGGTAACCAACATTTTCTCCCAATTAAGTTTATATGCCTCTCCTAGATGCCATTAACATACATCTTTATTTTTAATGCATGTTTTCAATTTTATTGCTTTATTTAAGAAGCAAAATAAAAAGGAGAGAAAACCAAACCAAAACAAATATTACTTAGGCAGCATAAAACAAGGTTTTGTCTTTTTTTTAAAGTCAGCCTCGCCATCTGTTTTTCTGCTTGGTAAATCAGCTTGCAGAACAACATAAGAAACCATTTTGCCCTACTGGCTTAATGAACTTCAATCTAACACTGAACATAGTGCTTAAATCATTGCAAGAATATTGGCAATTCAGCACACTACACTGAAGAGTTGGACAATGTTTGCTGCTTCCTCTACAGAGCCATCTTGTGGCACAAAGGTGGTAATATCTTAAAATACTCAAAATATTTGGTGGTCCCAAACAGCAGTAGTACCTTTCTCTGCCCCCCGACTGCCTCCAAATTAAAAATTACCTCGTGTATAGTGAGCAGATAATTGAGGATAGCCTGCAATTCATCTTCTTTTATTCCATAGTCCTTTAAAAACAAACAGGGTTTAACCGTCATGTCTCAAGTACAGAAGTACTGTTCCCAAAAGAGCATTATTACAAGCTATGGTTATACACAGAGTAAATCCCACAAGACAAATTTGCTTTCACTTGGCACTATAATAGCTTCATAGATGGAAGTTAGCTTATTCCCCGCCCCAAAAGAAACCCACTGAAGGTTAGAAAAGTGCATTAATACAACTTGAATACAGGCATATAAATAAACTAGATTGTAATATAGTACATTAAATTGTTAGAGTAACACATGTTAATTGATACAGATAATTTGAAGTGAGAGCTTCCTATTAATAGAAGAATTAAATTAAGGATTCAAAAGTAGACCTGGACATCCAATTATAAGCCTGTTAGCTATGCCTGTAGCTGAGTTTGCTTCCTGTTTTCCATTACAGAATCCTATCTTCAGTTGCTACCAACTTTGCAGAAATTTAAATTATTTATGGTATCTATGTCAGGAATATGCCTTGAGGTCTTTTTGGTGAAAATAAAAAAAAAACCCCAACAACTAAGAACAGGATGAGGGAAGTGAAAAGCAGGCTTCTTCATTTCTAGGGCTTCTACTTTTAAAAGCAAGTCACTCATTTCTCAAAAAGATTTTGCACCGCTGTTTTTTTGTGGTAGAATCAATAAATGCTTTTCCTGTCCTTGTGAAGTTCTATCCAAAACTGTTATAAATCTCTGACAGAAATTTAAAAAAATTAAAATGAAGCAACCCTAAAGAAAGTCTTTTAGGGTTTGATAGCTAAATTGTCCCTGGTGCTTCAATTGCAGAATATCCACTTTAAAGAAAGAGTATGAGAGTCAAGAGTAGAACTTTTCTGGTAGTTACACCTCCATACTGCTGGGGCTAAGGACAGCAGGACCGAGAGCACTCTGGTCCCTTAGCAACACAGGGGAAGAGGGGAAAAGGGAGCTAGATTCACAGAAAGGAGTCTACAGAAGGAAGAGAAGATGACAGAGATCAGAAAAGGGTTAAGAAGAATCTGTAAGCAGTAGGACTGTTGACTTTCAATATTCCTGTAATGTCTAACAAACAGCTGTGAAACTTATTGATAGAGTCTTTCTTATCTTCCTCTGTCCCACTGGCCTATAGAATGTAATGTCAAATGGTGCCCTTTAGTATTTAAGCACTTCTTCTGAGGCAGGTGATATGGTCCTTGTCAAACACCAAATATGGAATCAAATACTTATTTCCCCAGTAGTAAAAATCTCTAAGTTACTGATTTAACAGCTCCCCTTTTTTTTTTTTTGATAAAAACAACATAAAAGGAAGAAAAATGCATCTTTAGCGCTGCTGTCTGTGGCAAAAGCCACAACAACAAAAAAAAGCACCTTACACAGTATATCTATTTACTTATTTGTTTACAAAATTCAACATTTAGAAAAAAATGCTATATGAAAATGCATTTCTTTATGAAAGGAAACTTAGATATCCTATCATAATTTAAAGTTCTCCTACCTTCATCACTAGCTGTTTAATAAACATCAACAAGAATGCTCGCAGAGATAAAATCTCTTTTTGAGTAGGCCGTGGCCCATCTACAAAAAGAAAGAGCAGTAGATATATGAAATGCAAATTAACAGTTGTTACTAGCATAGTATGCATTTTCACATAAAGAAGAGTAAATGGCATTTTCTGGGTGAAGAGGACACAATTCTAAGTAAAGTTATCTTTCCTCCATTTCAGACTACAAAATAGTAATTCGTTTTGTCACTTTTTATTAGCAAAACGCCCAACAAGTGTTTTTCTACTAAGGCTTTTATTAAATACAGTTTTCTAAACCCCTTTTAAATTCTTTTCATGATTTTACCACTTCCTTCAAATGTCTATGAACCAACTTCATGCAAGGAGTAAGACCAATATGAGAACTTTATGTAAAAATTTCCAGGTTTCAAATTTTTGCAGTTTACCATTGTTTTTAAAGTTCTTCTCCTAAAGCTTAAAGGAAGAACTACGTGCCATTATTACACATTGGCCACATACACAATAAAAATCAATCTTAAAATGCTATATATAAAGATTACCTTGAAAGCCAAAGACTTAATTTGTTAAGTCAAAGTCAAAAGGACTTGCTTCTGCCATTCCTGTGTAAAGCAGACTTTCACTCACACATTTTGAATACTCAAACACTGAGTAGTTCCCAGGAGAGCCAAGGTTAAAAAAACAGGTGCAACCAAATGTCAAAGCCAAGCAAAAGCTTTCATACAGAAAGCAAATGAAGTGTTGCAAATACATTTCTAGGGATAGTTTTTACATTTGCTCACACAGTTCTTATGATCTTAATCATTAGGGAAAAACAAATCAACTAGCAAAATCAAATGTAAGTGATCATGAGAGTCTGGTTCTATACAGTATATGCCCACAGGCACATTTGGTTTAATAGTTATTTTCAATATAGACCAGTCTAGTCAAAATAAGCCATTAAACTGTATTAGTAAGACTATCCTAACACATACATTTGCCTCCGGCTCAATAAATTGTGTCAGAAACTAATTAATTAAAGCCACCCCTTCACTAAAAAGAAAGGAGAAAACACACGTGCTTTGCTCCTTAACAGGATGCAAAATACTACAAAACAATCTTTGCAAGCCTTTAACAGGAAGGGTTGGTCATTTTGAGAAGTTGGTGGCAGGAAGGTGGACACATTTAAGGAGCACTCACTCCCAGTACACCTAGCTCCCATCACCTACTTCTCTCTCTGAAATTCCAGAGTCTTTCTTCATTACAGGAGAGATGAGAGACACAAGTTACTCTTCCTTTAGCAATGCTGTGTGCCCAACACCATAAAACACAGAACAACAGTTACAAGAGTTGTAAATCATACTTCGAAAAAAGCATTAATTCCTTTTTCTGTGCCAGCTCCATCTGCACGTGTTTATATTATGCTGGTGCACATTTCACTTCTCCCAGTTCCTTTTATAGTACTGGATTTCTGAGTCAAGCAGATATTCCCATTGCTTTTTTCTTAGGATCAGTATTCTTGTTCTGTGTTCCATGTTAATGACAAGTACCAAACACTTGTTCTAAACTTCTTATTACTTCTTTTGCCATGAGTTTGCTGTCTGGATTAAGCACACTTTAAAGCAGTTTTCCAACAAGTTGAGATCCCTACACCTGTCAGATAGGCTTAGTATGACTGTTTTCAGCTATACTGCTATGATCAATAGATCTTACAAGCACTTAAAGCCTGTCCAGTCCTTGAAGAAGCTCCATAAAGAGACAGCATTCCCAGGCACAGCTCTACACTTTCAAAACCCTACTACTTCTCTGACCAGTTGTATCTAGCACTAATTCATGTAGGTCTTTTGTGACAGAGGATATGACTTCTGAAGAAAGTTTCCGTTAGTTTCTGAAGAAAAGCTTTCAAGAATGGACAAAAGCATATTGCTCCATCTGTTACAGTGAACCCACCACACTAAAATAAAATTCCTTCTGGAACATTTACGCTTCTATGCTATACACTGCATACAACATTTTTTTAAAACAAACATCAGCTTGTGAGAGTAGAAATGAGTACGTACCTATGCCTTTGGGAGTTATGCCACTGCGATCCTGAGGATTCACTACCCAGTAATAATACTTTAAGGTATGCATGACCAAAAGAACTGTCCCAACTCGCCGGATTGCACCATATATGTTAACAGTGCCAATGAACTCAGTAGACAGGTAAGTGTACAGGGTCAGCTGAACCTAGAACACCCAATCAGGAGATGAAAAATCATTTATGTTGCTATAAGCAACATTGCCGCACATCAGACAACTGCACTCTTAAATTTCATTTATTAAAACGTCTTAAATAAATAGATTTTCACTGCACAGCTTAGCCAAAAAGTTCTTAAGACCCTTGTAAACTGATGAAAAATGTCAATTTATTTCTAAAACTACAGAGCGGTATGGCTTTTTTTAAGCTGGTCCATGCTCACAGGAGCATGAAAGCACGATATTCACACAATCACAGACAGCCGAGATTGGAAGGCACCTCTGGAGATCATCTAGCCCAACCTCTCTGTTCAGAACAGGGTCACAGATGGAGTATTACAGAAAGGTGCATATTTATTATAGGCTTAAGGACTCATTATAGGCTTAATTATTTACATATCTTCTTTTTCTTCTGAGAAACAGTGACTTAAATAATACTTAATAATTTAATTTAGCTGTAGAAAACGTGAATGTTTTACAATGACTTCAACATCAGCATTGCTAGTGCTGTCTCAGTTTTTCAAATGAAAAATAAACCCTTATGGAGGGGATCAAAAAATTTGGTAAGAAGATTTCAAGTAGAACTACCTGGAAAGTTTCCATCCAAGCTGTTCGCTCTCCGAAAAGAGAGATTCACCAAAACAAAAGTACTCCGCAGGGAATATGCCAATTTAGATGAAGACTTCAAATCTGATTCCCAGAATAATTTATCTTAAAAACTGGTGGGTTTTTGCCAACTAACTCATCAAAAATTCCTTCTCAAGCTACAACACTGACTGGGTCAGGGACTCCAGAAGTCGTTCCTAACTCTAGTCTGCAGAATGCTGCAGGTTTCCAAACTTCCAGAAAACTTTGGAAGTCTGCAAAACTTGACAGCTACATGCAGAAAAGCAGAGTATGAAAATAATTTCTATTTTTTTTTCTGCTGGAGAGACATGACCTATAATTCCTCGAATCCAGGCTTAGTCTCAACGCTCCCAAATTGATACATCATAAGATACCTTATTCATAAGAATAAGCAATTTTACCTGTGCTGGGATATGAATCCATATTGCAGGATTAAGGAGAACATGATCACACAGCTGCTTCAGCAAGGGCACCCCATTGTGTAAGTTGCTCAGGTATTTCGAAAAGGCAAGGCAAAGTTCTAATACAGCTCGGGTAACATGGGCTTTGGAAGACTGTAAAAGAAATCTGCTTAGGAAGAGCCCTGCAACAGTCTAGGAAAAGCATTTCTCTCAAAAAAATCCAACATTAATGTAAGACATCAAGAAAGATTTGCTCTACCTTTTCTAGGCTATGTCCTATCACAAGGAAGCCCTTACAGGAAAGCATCTGTTCTTGCATAGCAATGGAGTTCTTCAACAACTCCATGATGAAAGCCAATAAAGTAGAACTGAAAAATACAGTGTTGTAGTAAAGAAACATGTTTTAAAGTGTTACAATGAGAGAGAAAGTATTTCCAAATTAACACTTCCATCACACAGCCCAGAGATACATTTAATGTGTTATATAAATGCTCAGATCAGAATTTTTAAAACAAAAAGTAAGACTAAATTTTGAAAGTTCTAACTTCTTTAATTAATGCATTTCTAACTTGAAATTCTGGGTTCTGAAATGACCATGCAATTGCGAAATTCTTCTGAAAATACATTCTCGCAGAAAGGCAACAGTTAAGCCTGTACTTCTCTCTGCTTCGAATTTCACTTACAAACTTCTGCAAGATAGGTAAATGAATGCCATTCTACTTTCTACTGCTTTAAGGTGAGCAGATATTGGATTGGTTCAAGCTGTCACATGTGGTCCTGCTGCCACAAGGAATGTTCATGCCCCTCCTCTTCTGCCACAGCACTAAGGCCTATCAATCAAGACCTTAGCCAGCCAAAACCACCCTGTTGCTGGGCCAGTTTGCAACTGAATCAAATTCCTGACTCATCACATAGACTCCCAAGTCTGAGCCAGCCCAAGAGACTCAGAAAGGTACAAATGGGCTGAAGGAAAATTGCGACCACCCCTTCTTAGCAACAATATGGATATAGCTCATCTTTAAACAGTCTCAAAACTAAAACTGCAATGAAACAGAGCAAACTACACCAGGATTCCAAAAAGCAACTCCTTTGCTATTAACACTACTCTAAGTTAGGAGCGCCACCAGTTTCTGTGCCTGGATGTTCAGAATTTGGACTGAGTTGAAACAGAGCTGAAATCAGAGGAAAAGCATGACAGTAACACTGAGTAACAGCATCTTCCAGAAGGTCTAAAGGTAAAAAAGAAAAAAAAAAACGACAAATAAATTCCAAGGAATAACTTCATGTAGCTGAAAAATTCATCCTCCCTAGAATTTCTCTTGAAGCCTTCCCAGGTGGATTTTCTCCATGACAAAAATAAGCTCAAGAGAATTGTCTAATTCTGTTACACAAAAAAATTGTGAAGTAGAAATGTGTACATTTTGATTCTGTGTGAATTTTCATAGACAATCTGATACAAATAAACACTTCACTTTGAGATCCTGCTTGTAACAAGGCCACTTTTTTGTTGTTAGAAACAATTCACTGTTGAACAATTTAAACCACTATGCTGCTAAATAAAGCAAGAGGCAATTTCCTTTACTTAAAAAGAAACAAACAACAAAACACAACAAATACCTGTACTCACCAAACAGTTGTGTCAATATGGTCCGATGAATATTGCCTATAGTCTAACTGTGCAAAGAGAGGGAATAGTACCTGTACCCCTCCAATGGAGTGCAGAGCACTTTGGACAGAATGCGTTAAGACTGCTTTCACATCCTGACAAGAAGAATTAAGAAATATTGAAATCTCCTTCAGAAACCATTAAAAGTTTGTTAGAAATAGTTTGACATTTCTTCAATATGGTATTTGTATTGTTATTACCAAATAAAAAGAAAGAGCAAGAAGTACAAACTGGCTGCCACAACCACACTAAATGCCCAGTCTGGCTGATCTACTGGTTTAAATAAAGTCTACAGTGTAGATCCCCAGATGAAGGAGGAGGTAGCTTGCAAGCTCTAAAATAAGTCTTTAGTAATAGAGAAACTCTAGAGCACAACAAATGAAAAGCTTTTGACAAATTAAAAGATTATGTTATTCAAAGCACGGGGAAGAAAAGGGTATCATACCAACAGGGCAAAAGGCAGGAGATAGGTAATATCTGTAGGGGAGTGAACATATTTCAGAAATGAGGAAGAAGGATTTTTTTGAAAAGATAACACAGTCTTTGTAATCCTGACATTGAGGTTGCAACTTTGATAAAATAAACTTCTTTCTTATGATTCTTGCATCCACGTTAATTCAAGAAACAGGAGAGGTAGCAGCAGGGATAACCCAAAAACCCCAATCTCATCCAGATCCCTGTAAAACTATTTTTCAGTTTTCAAGCAGAAATCATTTGAACCCTCCAAATCCATGAAAATGTTGAAATACCTGCAGCATGAGGGCATGTGGTGAATGAACAAAAATGGAAGGGTTATCCTTAGGGGATGACTCTAGACACAGCTGTGCATCTGTAGCCCTTGGATTGTACATAAAAGCAATAGCATTGGATAGCTTGCCATCATAGAGCAATAATTTGTGATGTTCAGCAAGGAAGAGATCACTTTCCGCCTTGAATTTGAAGGTTCCCTGGGTTGGGGAGCAGGGTTGAGGAAGGAAAAAAGGAAAAAAAAAAAAAGATTACATATATTGAGAATATGGTTCAGAACACAACTATTGCCAAAAAATGACTAAAACATTGCTTCCTCAAACCAGCAATATTTCAGAAAGAAGGGGCCTCATAAGAGCATTGACTCAAAGTCAATTTTACAGACTTAGAACTGCAGAATTTTTTTTTGACCCCTCAGGAATGATATTGCCAAAATGTGGGCAACGCAAAAGAAACACATTAGCTAGGAAACAAAATGACAGTCAGCAATGTTCACTCAGAAGGAACTAATAATTGAGGAGCAGATAGAATAGGAATGATCTTTTTTAGCGTATGTTTGTACAGCTGCTAGGGAATAACAATCTTCAATTAGCGCCCCTCAGGCTATGACAAAACAAATAATAAATCACTGCAACAAAACTAATCCTCAGCACTAATTTCACATGTTAAAAAAAAATGACTAGCACAATCAACTATAAAGCTACGTTTCTAAAACAAATACATCATATTTGATCTAAAGTTTTCAGCCTCAACGAAAAAGTGAACCTAGCCAAGATAACAGTGGTGTTCTCCCTCTCTCAGAAATTCTGAGAAGTAAACAGGAACACAAATTTGGCTTTTTTAAGAAATTAAAAATCTGAATTAATGCTTACTTGTAGTTTTTGAGATGATACACAGGGTTACAGAAGAAACATGGAAGAGTTTAATAAAAAGATCATACAGTCAGAATGTTTTTAGAACGACATAGAGGTGTCACAACAGTCTGAACACCTACCATAAAAAGCCTTATCAGAATTAAATTTTACAGTAAATTCTAAGATACCTTATATCCCAAACCAAGCTGGTAAATGGCAAAGATCTGAGCAGCATTGAGAGCCTCGCTAAAAAGGTAAACAGATGTCATCTGCCCACAAAACACTCGATTGGCATCTGCTGTCTCTGAGGAACCCAGGAAACATTTGTCAAATGTCTGAAAATGAAACAGAACCCAGTAACAGGGTTTAATCTAAGCTACGCAAGCAAATTATGCAAAGAATATACATATTGCTAGGGAGTATTATTTTTACATAAACAAGTATTTGAAGGTCTTAGCAGAAACAAATTTTAAGTTCTGTAGAAAAGAAGAATCTAGTCCTCTATTAATTTTGTTTCAATAGTTTAAAAAAATGCATAAAATCCAGGGTTTATTAATACAATGGCAAAGGATATCTATTTAATCAACCAAGATGATCAACAATAGATATCAGCATGCAGGGATTACTTACATCACTGGTGTTGACAAACCATGTTATTTCTCCATAAGATGCCAGTTCCCCATTCACATAACATCGAAGTTCACTATTCTTCCAGCGGTTATAGATGTGCACTATAGTAACCATATACCACTAAATGATAAGAAAAGAATTTATACAATTCTATAGACACTTCAAATAGCTTAAAGTTGAGCAGAGTAGAATAAATTCAACTACTTAGGTGAATTAAATTAAGATTGAAAGATTTATTTGAAGTGGAAAAGATTAAGTTATTGGTGAGTTTTCTTGCATAGCTATGTCAAAGGATAATATGGCTTATTTTCCACAAAAAGTAGATTCAGAAGCTTAAAAGATATTTATGCCAAAAAAATCTTCATGGCAACATTAAACCAAATTTACACTGTCTAAATAAGTTTTAGGTTGGGTTACTCTTAGCATGATTGACTACTGCAAATGTTGTCATTCCAAAGAGCAGGGATGGCTCCAGACTAAAGGCTTTCAAAGGCTGTGCATGTCAAATTATCACAAACAGAATCCATATTTACAGCAAGGGATTACTGATAAGAAATTCCTGAGGAGGCCTGTTCTCCCACAAAATGTTTACACCAGTTGCTCCAGAAACATTAGCAGAATATCCAGTTGAAAAGAAACATTTTCAACTTAGCATAATACTACTTAAAAGACAGGCAAGCCTTGAATATCAATAACATAATCAACTCATTTTAATTCTTACATTTTAAAAGGTACATAGAATAAAGCCTTAAATGGAAGGAGACTATTGTTTGGACAATCTGAATGAACATGAAGTATAACATTCATTCAAGAATTAATCTGTTGTTCTCCCACTTGTAAGAAGACTAAAGTCCTGTTAATGGTCCCAGATTGATTAGGAAAACAAAAGGTGGGTTAGTAACCGTGCTTTCTTAAAATAACACTGCGTTTGTCCACATTGAGGAAGTAATGACATAAAGGGGAGCCTTAGCAAAATCCTTTAGGAAAAGGAGAAGAGAATGTTTGAAGGTGGGAGAAAGAACAGTATAAACAGAGAAGGGAAAAAATCACAAGCCTTGTAATGGTCAAGCTGTGCATATGTAGTGTGAGTTCTCTGAGAACTCACACAAGTCTCACAAATTTATAAAACCTCCGGTAAACTACATTTTCTAGATCTTTTTATACTTTTTATAAGTAAAATTAAAAAGAAATTAAAAATCAGAACATAAATTTGTTTTGCTCATTCCAGAGCTACTGTTCTTATAACAGAAAGATGAGCCTAATCAATAGCTACAACACTTCCCCTAGGCTACATTTTTAAATTCATGAAACCTGTTTGAAAGATTTTACTATTTTTACTCACCTTTTGTGGCTTGAAATCAAATTTTACACAATGCTGGAAACCCTTTCCCTTTGATTTTATGGACGTTACAATCAAGCAGCCTCCAACAAAGTGAGCAGAATAACCAAGTCCTTTGTTTGTTCGAAAACTAAAAATTAAAACAAAATCAGCACAGACACAGATGGAAGCAGAAATCATTGAACAATTAATAGAAATTAAACCTCAGAAATACCATTTTACATAATACTCACCAATATAAGTAAGGCTTATCCTTATCCACATTTATATTATTTACAGGATCCATTCTTAGCCAAGTGTGGAAAGTAAACCCATTCTGGTACGGCCACTTGGCTATAGGAGGTAAGGCAATAGCCTAAAGCAAGCAAAAAGTTATTTATGTAGAAAGATCAACATTCCCAACAGTAAGAGTATACATCTTAAGATACACACTCCAAATGTACACTGATATACAGTACATACACACTACAAATGCATACACTACAAACGTGTGCCATTTCTCGTTCCTAAAAAAAAAAACCTGGCCTCACTTCTGTGCTTTTTGTTCTCCATTGTAAAATTTTTTAATTAAACTAAATACTTAAAACCTGGCCTCACTTCTGTGCTTTTTGTTCTCCATTGTTAAAATGTTTAATTAAACTAAATATTTAAAAAATGGTATTTATATATATATATTTATTTATATATATATATAAAGAAGATTAATAATAGTAACTTATTAGATGCTTTAGTGGAAGCATTACAGTACAAAACTCCTCAAAATACATATTCAAATTGATTTTGTTTTGTGGTAACCTGACAGAATAATCAGATCTATAAACTTATTTCCACATAGTATTGGTATTCAGGAAAATAACTGATTATGAAACAAAGCTGGCCACAAAAAAAGAAAATCATATACATTTCACTTAACAGATTTTTCTTCTCTTGAAATTTATGTCTATGTAGCCTTCCAGTTAGAATATGACAGACTTATAAAATTCCTTGAAAGAAAGGTAATACAATCCCCACCAGCCTAAATCTTCATATCAAACACTGTGTTTACGTTAGCTCAAAATCTCCTAAGCTATAAACTGTGTGAACCTTTGTTTCGAAGGTTGGCGTTTATTGTGTGGGGCTTTTTGTTAGGTTGGGCTACTTTTTAGCATTACTATTAACTTTCTGCTGTTTTGTTGCACATATTTGCAATACACAGTTCAACTAAGACTGCCATAACCTCTGATCAAAGATGCTGTTCAGATGATCAATACCAGTGAACAAAAAACATTACAGAACTGGAATGTTGCCAGCCTCCTTATTATGATCCCATGCTCCGTTCAGTTAGCCCTGTGCAAACAAAATGCTATAAATCCTTCTCTATAGCAGCGAACTAATCAGCCTGCATGTCTTTGAGCCCAGTTTTTGGGAACTGGTGGCACTATCATTTGGTTTAACTCACAATGGATCTTGGAGTAATTATAGTAAACACTTAATTTCTAAGATGTCTAGTTGAAAATATATAAGAATATTCACATTCGGGTTACTGAGGCACCCCAATATCACATACAGTTCAAGCATTCAACACCATTATTAGAAGTTAAATACAAAACCAGTACACGAATACCAAAAGGAACGGGAACACGTCTGTCTATTGCCAAGNACTATCATTTTGTTTAACTCACAATGTATCTTGGAGTAATTATAGTAAACACTTAATTTCTAAGATGTCTAGTTGAAAATATATAAGAATATTCACATTCGGGTTACTGAGGCACCCCAATATCACATACAGTTCAAGCATTCAACACCATTATTAGAAGTTAAATACAAAACCAGTACACGAATACCAAAAGGAACGGGAACACGTCTGTCTATTGCCAAAGCTCTGTTGCATATGATAAACATTTAATTACAGAGGCATTTTTCTACCAGTCTGCATTTTTCATTCTCAAGTTTTCATTCCAAAAAAATTCATTATGTCATCAAGTTGGTGAAATTTAATCTCAAGCCACGGAGACAGAAAGGTAATGGGTCTATGTGAAGAAAATGGGAAAGCATCATGTGATAAGTCTTACTTAAATCTTATTCTCAATTAAGCATAAAATTTTGAACAAACTATTTCATCCTACGATTTTGGGAGCAAACGTGTTGATATACTTAAAACTCCTACAGAAGATTCTGTGCAGCGTTTTCCAGCTACCTGTTTAGTTTCAAATTCTTTTTCAAGTGAACACAACATAACTTAAAAATTTATCAGTCACCTGAACAATTACGAAAAGACTAATCAGTGTTAAATTTAATCCTCTTTCAGTATTATTCAACCTACACGTGTCTAGGATCCGTGTCTTCTCAGAGAATTCTTATAAGCAATATACATTATTCAACACCTTCTGCGGTTTCACTAGCAAAGGTTTCTAGATGTAAGGCTGTATTGGGTTGGCACAGCAAGGCTTTGGTAGTGGGGGGACTACAGGGGTTGCTTCTTGTGAGAAGATGCCAGAAACTTCCCCCACACATCCAATATAGCTAGCTCCAAGATGGACCCACCGCTGGCCAAAGATGAGCCAATCAGCAACGGTGACAGTGCCTCTGTGATAACATATTTAAGAGGGAGGGGAGAACTGCTGCACAACTGCACAGCAGATGGATGAGAGGAGTGAGAATATGCAAGAGAACTCTGCAGACACCCAGGTCAGTCAAGGAGGAGAAGAATCTCCAGGAACAGGAGCAGANACAGTTCAACTAAGACTGCCATAACCTCTGATCAAAGATGCTGTTCAGATGATCAATACCAATGAACAAAAAACATTACAGAACTGGAATGTTGCCAGCCTCCTTATTATGATCCCATGCTCCGTTCAGTTAGCCCTGTGCAAACAAAATGCTATAAATCCTTCTCTATAGCAGCGAACTAATCAGCCTGCATGTCTTTGAGCCCAGTTTTTGGGAACTGGTGGCACTATCATTTGGTTTAACTCACAATGGATCTTGGAGTAATTATAGTAAACACTTAATTTCTAAGATGTCTAGTTGAAAATATATAAGAATATTCACATTCGGGTTACTGAGGCACCCCAATATCACATACAGTTCAAGCATTCAACACCATTATTAGAAGTTAAATACAAAACCAGTACACGAATACCAAAAGGAACGGGAACACGTCTGTCTATTGCCAAAGCTCTGTTGCATATGATAAACATTTAATTACAGAGGCATTTTTCTACCAGTCTGCATTTTTCATTCTCAAGTTTTCATTCCAAAAAAATTCATTATGTCATCAAGTTGGTGAAATTTAATCTCAAGCCACGGAGACAGAAAGGTAATGGGTCTATGTGAAGAAAATGGGAAAGCATCATGTGATAAGTCTTACTTAAATCTTATTCTCAATTAAGCATAAAATTTTGAACAAACTATTTCATCCTACGATTTTGGGAGCAAACGTGTTGATATACTTAAAACTCCTACAGAAGATTCTGTGCAGCGTTTTCCAGCTACCTGTTTAGTTTCAAATTCTTTTTCAAGTGAACACAACATAACTTAAAAATTTATCAGTCACCTGAACAATTACGAAAAGACTAATCAGTGTTAAATTTAATCCTCTTTCAGTATTATTCAACCTACACGTGTCTAGGATCCGTGTCTTCTCAGAGAATTCTTATAAGCAATATACATTATTCAACACCTTCTGCGGTTTCACTAGCAAAGGTTTCTAGATGTAAGGCTGTATTGGGTTGGCACAGCAAGGCTTTGGTAGTGGGGGGACTACAGGGGTTGCTTCTTGTGAGAAGATGCCAGAAACTTCCCCCACACATCCAATATAGCTAGCTCCAAGATGGACCCACCGCTGGCCAAAGATGAGCCAATCAGCAACGGTGACAGTGCCTCTGTGATAACATATTTAAGAGGGAGGGGAGAACTGCTGCACAACTGCACAGCAGATGGATGAGAGGAGTGAGAATATGCAAGAGAACTCTGCAGACACCCAGGTCAGTCAAGGAGGAGAAGAATCTCCAGGAACAGGAGCAGATATTCCCCTGCAGCCTGTGGTGAAGACCACGGTGAGGGAGGCTGTCCTGAAACCCATGGAGGTTAATGGTGGAGAGATATCCACCTGCAGCCCATGGAGGACCCCACATTAGAGCAGGAGGATGCGCTCAAAGGAGGCTGTGACCCCATGGGAAGCCCATGCTGGAGCAGGCTCCTGGCAGGACCTGTGACCCGAGGGGAGAGGAGCCGACACTGGAGCGGGTTTGCTGGCAGGAGGCTGTCCTGAAACCCATGGAGGTTAATGGTGGAGAGATATCCACCTGCAGCCCATGGAGGACCCCACATTAGAGCAGGAGGATGCGCTCAAAGGAGGCTGTGACCCCATGGGAAGCCCATGCTGGAGCAGGCTCCTGGCAGGACCTGTGACCCGAGGGGAGAGGAGCCGACACTGGAGCGGGTTTGCTGGCAGGACTTGTGACCCTGTGGGAGACCCACACTGGAGCAGTCTGTTCCTGAAGGACTGCACCCCATGGAAGGGACCCATACTGAAGCAGTTCATGAAGAATTGCAGTCTGGGAAGGACCCGCTTTGGAGAAGTTCATGGCAGACTGTCTCCCATGGGAGGGAGCAGGGGAAGAGCATGAGGAGGAAGGAGCAGCAAAGAGAACGTGCAATGAATTGACTGCAAGCCTTATCCTCCATCCCCCTGTGCCGCTTGAGGGGAGGACACAGAGAAATTAGGAGTGAAATTCAGCCCAGGAAGAAGGGAGGCATTAAGGAAAGGTGTTTTAAGATTTGTTTTTATTTCTTATTACCCCATTCTGATTTGACTGGTAATAAATTAAATTAATTTCCCCAAGTCAAGTCTGTTTTGCTTGTGATGGTAATTTGTGGGTGATCTCCCTGTCCTTATCTCAACCCATAAGTCTTTGTATTATATTTTCTCTCCCCTGTCCAGCTGAGGAGGAGAGCGATAGAGTGGCCTGGTGGGCACCTGTTGTCCAGCCAACACCAAGCCACCACAAAGCCACCCTAACACATACTGGATACTAAACACAAGAACCATTTCCACAGAAACATGTAAGTGAAAAGCAGGCAGATTCTCCTTCCAACAAGATTTAACTGAACCAGTCTGAAAAAAAAACAACAAACAAACCCACAAACAAAAAACTAACAACCCACAAATCAAAAAAAAGCTTCATTTATGTTGATTCTTTTTGTAATAGTATTTGTCCTTCTAGAGTGATAATGCACGTTTATTATAAGCACGATCTATTTAAGCACGATGTAGGTGTCAGGCAGAGAAAAAAATTTGGTTAAAACTCTAGGTCTATGACAGATGAGACAAAAGAACACCACAAATGAAAATAACCAATGGCCACAATAGAACTACAAACGAAAAAACAAGAGACTTAAAATATCTACATACTGCAGCACTTTTTCCTGGAAAGTTGAAGAAGGCATCAGGTCCGTACTTCTGAGGCATGTGTTTTAACACAGACAATAACTTCCCAGCATGTGGTGGCTGAGAAAGAGAATTATTACACTTGTAAATAAATAAAATACACCTATAAGAAAGAAAAGACTATACACACAAAAAATGAATTTTGACACATTTTAAAGCTTTGCACATGGTTGAGTAATACTCTGCTAAGCCATTTAGCACTTTCAATAAACAACATTAACAAAGAGTCATGGATACCTTCACACAATGCACAGTAGGTGCACTGCAGTACAATTAATTGGATAACTAAAATAAGGACGCAAAGGCCAGAGCCACCTTCAACCAGCATAAACTAGACTGACTCTGCATATTAGTTCCTCTCTCTACCCATTCATTCCCATCAGCACTACTGTTTGTGTGGATTTGCAGTGAGATAAAGAAAATAACACTGATCCAGCTGGAAACTAACTGAGGAAAAACAAGTGCAAACAAATTTTCAGTAACAGAAGTTTTGGATTGTGGCTGTGTGAAACCTGTGCCAGCACAAGGAAGATGGGAATATCAGCAGACAGAACTATTTTCATCATATACTAGTTATATACTAAAGTGTCTTGGTTACATATATCCCTTCATGTATGTCCACGGAGAAAGATTTAAGTCTCAAGGGCAGTTTGGAGCACCAAAACTGACTGCTCAGTTAGTGTGAATACTTAACACCTCCCCACCACAACCCTCATTCTACACTGATTTTGTTGTAATACTCAGCAACTATAAACTCCAAATCAAGTATGCAAGCTCACAACAGAAGCACAGCAAATACAGGGCACAGTGACAGCACGATTTTGTGCGTCGTCTTTTACCACTTTGTAACTTTCCAGTAGATCTATTTTTAAACTACGATTTTCACTTCTGATCTTTTCCTGAAAGTGCTCTTTTTCCCCTCTTGTAAGCAGCCACCCTCTGAAAACTAAGCATTGCATATTGGTATTTCAAATGTACCGTAATTATAGTCATATAAACAGTGCTCCATGAATTTGAATTAAAATTGAGGAGAAAAACCGAAAACTGCTTAGATGTCTTCAGCACTACAGAATTCAACTAGGTAATTTGTGTTGTAGCCAAATACTTTGTATATTTACAGCACTGCTGATTTTAAGATTTATAGAGTCGTGCAACTCCTTAGCAATACAACTGTGGCATTTTTCTCTTCCTTTCCTCTATATTTAGCCTTTAATAAAGAAAGGAAATTAAATGCAAATAGCAGAGAGACAGGAAATGAAAAAGTTAATGTTACAGAGACAACTCTAAGGTTAAATATACTCTGTATGTTCAATTATTAAGTTTAAACCCTGTACTGAGTTTAGAGCATTTTTATTTGCGCAAGTTAAGATCTCCAAAGTTGTTTATTTCAGAGTCTTTTAAAATTTGCTATATTATTTGTGCACACTGGTTTTTATATTGAATACATTTTTTAAAATTATTTGAAGTTGACAGAGACACTGCTACCTCTTCTCTACACCAGGCAGAGTATTCAGAGATAACATGAGCTGAATTAAAATTCAAAGTAGGTAAAACAACTGTTAAACTAGTTCCCTATTACAGTAAAATAACAATTTTGTGTTTAAGAAAACTTCATCTGGTGTCCTCTACAACACACATGATATTTTTACTTTAGGGAAGGAGGCTCTCAACAGTAAAAGGAGATCCTTTTTCTCCCTTTCTAGTTCACACAGAAACAGGAGAAAACATGATACAATTTTTCAGCTGGAGTTTATTTCCTTCATTTCAATTTCTGCCACAAATTCTCACTTTCTTCACTAGCTAAATTTTTTCAATCTTCAGATACAGAAGCACAACATGAAAATAGGAGCACATTGAACTGCGAACGTAATTATTTTATTTATTTCTCTCTTTTGTCTTCTAAAAAGTTTTAATCCTTTTCCCTTCAATTTCACATACCTGGAATCACAAAAATAAAAACGTATGCATAAAACCACTTGCTTAGAGTCACCATATTATTCCCAGGTGTTCAAAAAGACCAATCCAGTCCGCAGGTCCAGGACGAAATTTAATTTCAGCACTATTCTACTCTCTGTATTTTAACTGCTTGCAAATAAAAAGATTTGTTGGTATAATACCAGAAAGCATCCTGTATTTCTTGGTACCTTTAAAATTTGTTTATAATAAAGCTCAAACAGCCTTTTAACTTGTAAACGTTAGGAAAAATACAAGCAACATTACAAAAATGGTTTCAGTTTTGTGTTTTCTTTTACCCATCTCCCTTTTTCTCCTTGAAGCTTGCTGAAGAACAACTTTAGCTCTCGAACTGTCAGGTTATAGCTGGCCAACACACCCAGCATATCCACTAAGAGATCTGGAAAGGAAAAGAACAGCAATATAAATGTTTAATAAAATGCAATGTCAAATTTCTATCACTTAATTAACAAATGTTTCCATGAGATTTTGAATCATACGCTGGGTGAAACTGTACCTGCAATCATGTTGTCAGCTCTGTCAATCCTCTTGAGCACTTGTTCAACAAGGCCCACTTCTGTGCATGCCTGTAGATTGCGTATACTTTTCTTCAAGATTGCTGTAAACATGCTCCACACCTCAGCCTGGCAGGTGACGTCACACTTGTCCAGCAACTCTACCATGCAGGTGATACCCTCTCCTTCTTGGATGATAAAGTTCATTTCCAAGTCAAACTGGCCCCCGACAAGCTTGCAGACAAAAGATTAAAAAAAACCCCTTAGGACAGTTGTATCAAGGTATCATTCCATGTTTAAAGGTATTCATTCTTCAAGAAGCAAGCCATCAAAGATGTAAACTACAAAACCCGTAATGAGACCAATATCAATACACCGAGTCTTATTCTTCCTCCATTTCAAGTTCTGCTAAGTAACTTCAACAAAGGTGCTCCTAACGTGTCACCTACTATCAAACAATTGGTGCAGAAGAATATCTGGATAGCTTAAGATACAGATGTCCTGAGCTGCCACACACAGCTGAAAAGTGAAGAGACCAAGTGAGTGTTCCAAAACAGGTAAGAGGCAAGTCAACTAAGATACTCTAAATGGCCTGGAACAGCCCTAAAAGCCTTCCTTCACATGTGCTTAACACGCCTCAAAGAAGAGGGCAATTCTAGCCAAAAGGAGCTGATGCACATCAGACACATTGCCGCTTATAGAGCCATTCCTGAGATATTGAATAAAGCTGGTTAAGTATTAACTGCCAGTTTCATTAGTAGCCGCAGGTACTAAAAGGAAGCACAGGCTTGCTATATTTGCATGAAGGGGAAACAGCAGCACTGTTTGAAGCCTTTGATTGTGCTTTGGCTAAGGCATTTAATTCCTGTAATATTTCGGGTCTCCTAGATGCAGGCTTTGTTTCAGCATAGACTGAGTAACTAACCATTTACACACGTGCCAAGGAGGTGGAGGGAGGGAAGGAAATAACCTACTTCATTCTCACTTGTGTACTCAATAAATAAAAACTCCGGTTGAAGGAAAGATGGATTGTATTAACCTAACTCCTCTACCCCAATTCCCCACGCCCCACTATTTAAAATTCTCTTAGATGTTAAAACTGTATTAAACTTAATGCTTACCATGCTTGCCAAAATACCCATTATGTATCAAAATAGCAATTCAGATAGCATTCACTCAAATGATCAAAATGAACTCACAAAAAGTACTTCAGCTTGTTCTCACTTCTACAAGATTGTCTAATCAAAGACATTATTTCTGTCCTGCATGGTGTTCCTTTCACAGGCTTTGACTTCTACCAGCTTCAGTAATGTCACTTGCTGAAGTCATACCATGCGAAAACTGCCCCAAGATATATATACTAACTTGCTTCCACATTAGCTCCAACAGCTTCTCTCAGCTAGTCAGGATCTGAAGATAAACTTGCCCAACGGAACAGAATATACACTCTTCATTAACTACTGAAATTATCATACGTTTTCCTCAAGTGTCTAAATCTTGTCACTTTGAAGAAGCAATCTTTGGTCTTCTGGGCATAAATCAGTAATGCCAAACACCACAAGAAGCAGAGAAAGTTACTGCTTTTATGACAGAATAGACAATGTCTCATGGCAACAGTTTCTAAACAGTAATTTACACTTTTCCATTTTCTCCCCTCTTGGTCATGAAAAATAATTATGCAATTTACTATCAGATGCTTCCTTGATATCTAGGGAAAATGCAGGAACTGAATGGGGAGACTTGAATTATATCCCTGGCTTCTCTATATCAACTCATGCTGTCAACTCAAACAGATCCATCAAGTCATTATCATTCCCCAAGCCTCAGTTTTCCCCTTCCATAAGATGGAGCAGAGGCCTACCTCAGGAAAGCTCTGTAAAGGTAGAGTTCAAGGGAGAACGCTGAGCAGAATGGAGTAACACAGAGTTATCGCAAAACAAATGCAAAGAAGAACGTACAAACTGCCTCCCTTAAAAAAGAACCCTGAACAAAACATCTGAAAACATAAACCACATAGCCAATGTTTGGCTTTTTTTACACTACATTTATCATCATCTACAAAACTGAGGTTTTCCTCAAGAAGCCACTTTCTTTCTCACCATCAAGTTAAGAGATAAAGAAAATACTGCATTCCATATACAGACAAAATAGCCGAAGGTTAAATTCTAGCCACAAAACACCTGCTAATTTTTAGCACGAAATTCAACTCTTTACGCGCTTGGTTTTAACTATCAGCCAACCATCAATTATGCCACCAAAACCATATACGGCAACTAGAGATGACCTTACCTTCACCCTATAGTCTACACCACCAATCTTTCATTTTTGGCTAGATACACTATTATCAGTAACCACCCATCCAGGAAGCTGTCAAATTAGGTTTCCAATCTAATCTGCAAACATAAGCAGTTCAGCAAGTACATTCTAGAAATAATATGCTATGGTAGAAATAATTACCATTTTAACATTTCCTTTAGGGAAGCGAGGACAAAAAAAGCTGACAGAGAAAGCAATATACCAAAGGCACCGTGCGGTTGATGTACTATATGTATGCATCCCCATTAGATACACATAAGCACACACACCCCCCACAGTATTTCATATTAACCCTTTCTAATGGTGATTTGAAACTGATCAACCTTCAAAACACAAATTTGTTTCCAATGACAGGGATCATAATCCAGGTCCATGCATTGGCTAGTTATTATCTGAGCTGCAGTAATGGCTGTGCACAGCAAAATGTAATCTTCCCAAATGTCACAGTAAGTTATGAATATCTGAGCAGCTTAATGCACCTTACTAGCCATGAAGTGTGAGAATGTAATCTTATTACCTTTTTTATGGTTGTATTTTTTTGAATAATGTAGCCTTTGAACTGATGTATAGTCTTTCCTTGCACTTTAGCATGATTTGGTCTCCTGTGTCGCACGGTACATTTTTCAAAATTCTCCAATTCAACGTATTTTAAGTCCTATGCTGAGCTGCATAAACAATCTTTATAGCAACCTACAGGGTGGCATAACGTTTTCTTTCTTCAGCATGTAAGTATAAGCTTACAGGAATCGTTTCAAAGTGCAGTATTCACAGGAATCGTTTCAAAGTGCAGTATTCAAAGTATTCAAATACATCCTCACAAATTTTACATTTTGCCAGTTATATTTACCTTCGAAAAATATATAAACTAAGTCTATAGCTCAAGCTTTTTGGTAAAGTGTTTCTACATTTAGCTGATTGAGAACAGGGAGAATATTTTACAGCAATTTTTAACTACACACCCAGAGAGTGTGATTATTTTTTTCCCCCCCTTAGAGAATCAAACTATTGAGAAGTCAACATAATAGCACTAATTTTAAGTATAAAATAGCACTAAATCACTTCTAACTAGAAACCAAAAGCCAATTTAAACAGACGAAACCTCTCTTTGCAACGAAACTTTCACTTAACATAAAACGGAAGAAGTGATCCAAGATCTAAAAGCGATGGTGGACTCTTTGGGTGAGCAAGTACCAAACTACAATATGCAGAAAATAGCTCAGAATAAACACAGTCAAGCTTCGCTTTCCTGAGAGATCATGATCTAGATTACGAATCTAATTTAAACTAATTTCTCCTAGTAGCAGATACAAAATATTTCAAAAGCGTGTAAGGAAATGTGACCAAAAGCATTGTAATGAACTATAACAGAAAAAAGGAAATTAAGTCAAAGACCACAATCAGCATTTATCCTGAAAAGCCAAACTGGTTATACTTGGGAGAACCATGCAGCTGGATCTCCACAGTTTTAGCTCAAACCTCCAAAGGAGACTTCCCTTCTACAGAGCTTTCTTATCCTTCTCTTACTAGATAACCTGCACATCAAGAAAAACATACTTGTTTTGTTCCCTAAAGCCAGGATGAAAGAACTATTAACCAAGCAAACTGGGACCTCCCTTTTCCTCCAGATGTTGATTTTGTAATGTTAGAATTGTTTCTTTATTATGTCCAAAACAAGTATAAGAAATACCTATCCAATGGAAAATGCCTATCCCATAAAAAAAAAGTGGTCAAATAAGCTAATTCTATCTCAGTAAAACTTTAAAAGTTTATGCTTAATAAGAACCGCAAAGTTGTGCATACAAAGCTGATAACTGCCCAAAATCTTCTATTCATAAGAGTAAGGTACTTACACAAGATAAGCATCAAGAAAAATGTGCTGAAGCTAAACCAGTTGCCATTTCAACAATGAAAGGTTTGATATACACCCTACATTTTACCTCTGTTCACAAAATAGCTATGTTATCCAAAATGGTCCTGTTCTTACTGCAATTTTCTATCAGGACAGTTGATCTAAGGCTAAANTTCGGTTCCTGTTCCCGTCGTCACAGCCCATGAGGACAGAAAGCCACAGCTGAGAAGCTAAAAGCAACAAAGTAAAAAACCCCAAAACCATACAAACAAACACTAACCAACCAACCAAAAAAAAAAAAACCCCAAAACCATGTTTTTCATCCCTTGATTATGAAATCTGAATGCTGCTCCTGGAGGACACAAACACAAAAAAGATGGATTCATTTTAGCCATTATGCTGAGTAACAACAAACAATATTTTTTGCCTACATTTACTATTATCTTCCACCAAAGTAATAACCCTGGACTCAATCCCCTTTCATGTATTCAAAAACTCAAAACAAATGCATTGATTGTCAAAAAATACATACCAAAGATTAGTATAAAAACTAAAATCTCTTTAGGGCAGGGATCTCATAGGATCATGAGTGATCCCAAGCCACTCAAATCCTCTTGTGCCTGAGGACACAAAATAAACACAAAAACTCAAAACCCTAGTACACATCCTGGGAGGGATAAAAACATGGTTCTCAGAAGATCAGAAGAAGGTGGTGTGGAAAACCAGTAACTTGTACATACTAATTTGCAGCAATCTGTTCTCTGCCCCTCGCCCCCCACTTTTCCATGCAGTCTTTTCTATCACTAACACACCACTTGGAGGTGAGAACGCAACTAAAATACAAGTCCTAAGAGATTTGGTAGGAAAGCCTGTTGATAGTTTGGATAAGTGTATCAAATAGTGACATTAGCATGAATGTCAAGTCAGTGAAATCATGACAAATAGGGCTCAGGCCCAGAGAGGTTATAGAGAATCAAGGAAGGGACAGAAACAGCCTGGATGTCAACCTTTTTCTCCTCAATATATTGCCACTCTATCAACCATAATGCAACCAGAAAAACTAGACAAAGCACAAAGAACTGTGGGAAGACCCACTGATGAAAGGCAAGGTCACAACCTTCCAGCAAGATGCAGATGATTTAAAGCCATTTCCTACCTTAGTAATAGCTCAAAGTTTAAAGTAACGCGAGGCCGTGAATATGCAAGCAACCAGTGACTCTTTCAGAAAGGAAAGATTCTACTCCAGCCTCTTCTGTAAGCATCCTCTTTAACCTTGCTCTAACTTTGGATTTGCTCTCTTACATCTTTAAAAAAAAAAAAACACAAAAACAACCCAACCTAAAAAAACCCAAAACAATCAGATAAAGAGCAAACAGGTATTTCTTCAGCAGAAACCCACAAACTTTTCCTCCTGATATTTCAGGCTGAAGTCACCAGTTTCTCCCACCCCCACACCCCCCACATCCAACACTATCCAATAGTTAAATTACAAAAAAAAAAAAGAAAAAAAAGAAAAAGAAATATATAGTACTTATCTCTCCTGCTTTCTAAGGGATAAAGGATGGTAAAATAGAAAAATTAAAAGTACGTATTCTTCTTAATTAGCTGCTTCTTCTCCTGTTGCCAAGTTCCTAACAAAGCCTACACTGTCATTTACCTGGCAAATAAGAGAGGTCCATTTTAAACCAGTCCTATCAATGGTGGCTTTGCACAACAACACTGCACCCACCTTAACCCCGATGATTTCATATGATACTGCTCAATACTGTTTTAACTATGACCAAAGCTGGATCATTCAGGAAAAATCATTCCCGTTGCTTCCCTTCATAGTGATGTAACATGAATGCGCTGTAATAAAATAAAATTTCTTTAAGCCTGTCTCTCGTTTGGAAAACTGCCTAAAAGCAAATTTAACAAGCACCCACAAGGTGTTAAGAGTCTACTACTGCCACCTAATGTTGTATTTGAAACTGTTAGACAAGCGTTACCCGTTTTTAATGTAGTGTCTCAGCATGGTATAATTCTCTTCCTCCCCAGGACAGCTTTATACCACCAGTTTATACCTCATACTCTGTGACAACGAAGCAGAAAGCTGTATCTTCAGGAAATAAGACTGGATAAGATTTCAAATTAGCAGAAAAGTTTATATTTAAGTATTGGTTTATATAAAACTGGTATTTCTTCAACTTCACAATTGCTAACTACAGAAGGCACACAATTTACCCAATTTACACAGGAAAGAGCAGCAAATATCTCCTATCCAGTCAATCCGAGACATAACACAGTTCATTAAAACTTTTCTTTAAAAAAGCACGAGCTATGTCTATGTATACATTAAAATGACTCTCTCAGCCAAAAGAACAAATGGAAAAAAGCAAAATTCTTGTCCAGGTAGGTACAATACATCTGAAGCAACCTTACGGTGGTGACATTTACTTATGGGTTTCTCCTTCTCAAATTAGTTCACTAACAGTTAGTTTGGTTTGTAGTGCAAGTGAAGCAATGTAAGGAAGAATTAGCTCTACGCAATGTTTTTAAACACAGGGGAGAGGGGAGCTGCACTAATTTCAAATTTTATATGCTTTTGTTTTTAATCTATTTAAGAAAAAGCTCTCAGAATTTTTTTAAAAAATACATATCAAAAAATTAAAATGAAATTCAATCTCTATCTTGTAAAGCGAAGAATCCCATTTTTAACCAAAATCATTAGCAAAATTAAATTCTACTCTACAAAAATGAACCAAAAGAAAAAAAAGACCAAAACATCCTACCTTTATTGACGTCAGTTTGGCAACCATTCAAAAAAATTATCTCAGTCCAAACAGTTCAAATTAAAAACAAATGCCACGCTCAAATTCCAAACAGCTACAGCACTCCATAGCATCATGCACAGTGCTTCTGTCCTCGCTTATGGAAATTCAACAACAGATTCCAAAAATGAAAGGTACAGACAAGTTCAATATTAGGAATTTTACCCGCCTCACAATCAAGAGGTGGGAGAGCTGACACAAGAAGGCAGCTTGACACAAAACACAAGTACTAGGTGCCCAGGGAACCACATGCTGACACAGACCAACCAGTGGCTACAGCCAGCAAACCTGCAGAACATTACACAAGTTCACAGGAAAAAAAACAGGAGACAGTACAAAACTGACTGTCTACCAGCTTTCGTCCAAAGCACGACACTGAGGCCAGAGGCTCTTTGCTCCTGAGGAGGCCACGCGCCTATAAGCTTTCTTTCAAATCTCTGAGGAAACAAAGGCCTACCAAGTTGAGCCTCTTGCAAATCAAACAATTTCAAGAAAAAATTTCAAACACTCTCCAAATAGTGGCAAAAGGCACATTTACAAAACATGGCAGTTTTCTGAGTTTGGCTTATAGTATACATCTCAATAGATATTAACTTAGACCTAGACTGTATCTAAATCCAGCTGAAATTTGTACCTTCCCAATATTCATATTAATAGCATTAAATTCTGCTTTTGTCTAAAGTAACTTGTTTCAGTGTACCATAACCTGTGATACCATTTAAGACACACTAGAAAGATATGACTCCAAGAGATGTTTTAATAACATGCAAATTTGTAGCTCCATACAGGAAATGAAATATCCTAACTCTTTACATCACATCAGATTCATATGTGCATTGAAAGAAAATAAATCATTTAAACCACGATACAGAGAACCTTTTAAAATTTGCATTTATCTACAGTAAATACTGCCATGTTCTTTAATAGCTTGCTAGTGCAATCTTAGCAAACTAATGATTTATGGGTTTGACATTTTAAAAATCAGAAATCTGTCATTTTATGACATCCAGGAGAAAGTCAGCTTGAGTTACATTACTCTGAATTTAAACTCAAATACATGACATACACATAGCAAAGCACTGTACCGTACCATCCATTTCATTAGCCCAGCACTTACCTCCCTAGCTACACTTCTAAAAGTTATCTAACATTTTTATTTAAATTTACAAGAATATTAAAAATAGAATTTTTTCAGGATCCAGACACGTGTAACTTCATCAAGCACATAACTTTTTGTCAAATCTGGAAATTCCACCCACCAGCAAACAACACCAATCTGCTACAGGCTGAGAGAAACAGACTGACCATACCTAAGCTACACAGGTCTGCGTCCTGTCCTATCTTAATCCTCCCCCCAAGGAAGAGGCCAGAAGATAACACTTTTAACATCATATGAATCATATGAGGAGTCCAAGAGGGGGGAACAAACCATGCAGTCAGGATGACAGAGAATGCCCTCCTTGTGCCCACCTCCATCAGACAGGGCACGCACACTGTGCGCCACAGGGAGAAGCAAATTCCTTCTGCCCATAGGCCAAATCAGAAAAAAAAGAAAGCCCAAATCAGAAAAAAAAGAAAGCCCAGCGACCCAACATTGACCCCACTCCTGAGCAAATATAACTGTAAGTTTACAGAGACTTAAAATTAGGGGTCCACACAGAAGTTAGACAAGCCGATTAAAATGAGCAAAGCAGATTGACTCCCACTGCCAGAGAACAAAGTCTTCTCTTCCAATGACTAGCAAAACAAAAAACGTCAAGACTAATAATCCATTTGGATACTCCTAAAAATAACATTTACCTGAAACAATTTGCCCAGGCTTGTCATTAAATTACTCTTCCTAACCTACACAGCATTCAGCATCTGAAAAACTAACAGCTAGCTTTTTCTTTAATTACTTAAATGCAAAAGATTACCAAAGGTACATTTTCTTTAAATCAAACTGGTGTGCAGTAAGAAAGCATTCTAAGATGTTTCCTTTAAATATTTAGTTTTACTAATGACCCAATTAATTATTGCATTTATTTCAATTTGACAAGGAAATCACAGGTGTGGTAAACACCTTCAAATTGTAAAGAAGTACAAACAATTACACAATTATTCTTATGTATACCACGTATACTGAACAGGAATACTTCTGAAAAATACATATACACTCACATCCGGTTTCTAATGTACAATAATATATTATACTTGACCTTAAATTGCAGCTTCCTAAGCTAGAAAAACTAGAAAAAATGTAAAGTAATTCTCAAAAACTCTCTTAGTGCATCCAAAGTGAGGCACGTGCACCCCAGAGACTGTGAAGACAATCCTCTGGGCTACAGAAAGATAATATTTTTTTGGATCAGTACTAAATAAAATGCAAGAATTAAAAATAGTTTTTATTTCATCTTTATCTCACTCTTTTTTATTTCTATTTTTGAATGGTTTATAATGTACATAATATTTAATACAGTGGTACATGCATATAAATTATAGATAAATAGTTATACATTTATTGAGGGCACATGCTCAAAATTTTTTTTACTGATGGTGTGTGCAATCAAAAAGGTTTGAAGATCCTAGATGCTAAAGAACAGACAATATATCCCAAATTTTTTCTACAGAAACAATGCATCTGTCTGGAATTTTACAGTAGATGGGGGGTGGAAAGGAAGGAAGTCCGACAGTCTCTACAGAACCTGAAGTTTGTATCCTGCGATTCTTACACGAGCAATTCTTCACATAACTTTATCGCTCTTGACTTAAACTGGATATCCACTTTGTAATACCTGCAGAGTACATTATTAAAAGACTGTGTAAAAATGGAATTCTATGAGTAAAACAAGGTTATGAGTTTATTCTAGGAAACATGTTTCAAAGTGTTTTGCCAGCTCACAGAGACTAGGGGGTAACAGCTACAAGTAAGGGAGAAAGGCAAAAGGAACAAAGGAAATCACGGAAGAGAAACAAAACAGAACACGTTCCAAACATGGAATTGTATAAGAATAGCAAAGAATAACCTCACAAGAGGAATAAAATGAAGCTCAAAAAGCCATGAATGAATGCAAGGTGAAATGAGTAATCAGTTTACTTATAAAGCTCTGGCAGGTTTTATCAAGATTTAGCAACCGTAAGGTTAAGTATTTCCTCTCCTGTTGGAAGTCACAGCGCTCACACAGCACATGCTAGAAGCAAACATGTGCCAGCTCCTCAACTGCCACCACATTTCATAGCTCAGCAGATTAACTACGGAGAACTTCAGCACAACTAAAGGCACTGGGTTACAAATTCCAACAGAAAGCAAGAACCAGCACATCTGTCATTTCTGACACTGCCTCGATCCAGAACAGCTGGAAAACACCACATTTGCCTTCTCAGAACTGGCAGAGATCGCTGCCACAGTTAAAGCAGAGACGGTTAAGAGTTTGCATGTAAAAAATACTAAATTACATGCTACAGGAAACGTAACACTCAGCTTTCCCTGTTGCCATTTTTTAAATTTTCTGTAGCTGTGATCAACATAAGAGAACCATGCGGATGATCCTGGCTAGAACAGAAGGGTGCCTAGAATAAATAACAGCCTTTTATTTATTCTTACCAAGAAATGACGACTTGTTTTATTTTGCCTTAAGATTCTACCCCCCACTCCCCTCCAAATACACCGCTACATTGTTTAGAGTTTTAAAAAAATATATTACTGGAAGCCAATGTATTAGGTGTATTGAAATAGTGAGTATCTTAAACAAGGAAAGCACAAGATTCAAGTGGTCTATCAAAAGGACTGAGAGATCCATTTTCTTACCAAACAGCAAGTCAGTAATACTTGACTGAACTCACAGACCCACTACCAGCACTGGTGCTCAGTTCCCTTTTTAACCTAAGCTGCGTCCACACACAAGAAGTCCAGCCAGCACATCCATACTGCTCCCAGGGGCAAGAGCGACGGCAGCCATCAAACCCACTAGAGTCACAACTATGAAAGGACAACCTCCATCCACCCGGGCTTTTAGAACTGCAAGACTGCCGCTGCTAAACTGATGATTTCTACTAACTACACCAGAAGAACGAAGGTGCCTTTGTGAGAACAGATACATCAGTAAAGCCTCCACAACTAGGCCCTTTTTCACTTTGATTTATTTCAGTTCCCACAAAGCAATACTGAAAGCAAGGACAGAAATGTGACTCTGCCACTTAATGTTTGTTACAAGTGTCTTACATTTTTATGTTTGCAAAAACATTTAAAGCTTTTTTTCCCCCCTGTGTGATTTGCCACAACACTGTTTTCGGTTTGGTTGGGTTTTTTTCCCCCCTAGTACACAAGCTACTGCGATTACTTTAAGGCTCTACCCCACCTTGATTTATTTCTGTCTTTTCTCAGCATACAGGCAATGACGTAATGGAAACTGTTTCCAACAAATAGTTGTAACAGTAAAGGAGAGGGGAAAAAAAAGCTACAAAAAACCAAGTAAGACAAAGACTACTAGCCTTGCATGCGTTATCACTATTGCCTACAAATATACCCTCCTGTTTATGATGTCCCCACTGTTCTCCCAGTCAGTGCTTCTCCTAATAAATTCCAGTTGTTTTCTTGACCACCCTGTATGACAACTCTTTTACCCCTTGGCTTTTTCTATTTCCATAGAAAAGAACACAACTCTGGCTTAGCTATATGACATCTTAACATTTAGTTAAGCAGCTCTACCCATCCAGTTCACGCCACAGCTTCCCCGTTCCCTGGGGAGAGCCACCTCCTACACAGGCCAGCGTGCAAATTCCTTATGCAACGCGCCATACGCACAGCGGCAGGTTATGTTATGACCAAGCTCATTTAAACCATTGACCAGAGCTGCAACGGAAGTTAGACCTAAAAAGCCAAAAGCATCCTCAATTAATACAATTGAAAACTGTGCTCTGTTGGTTTTTTTTTTTTAATTTTGCAATCAAATACGATCAACAGCAACTGTCAGGTATTCCTCAGAAAACCTGGCAAGAGCCTCCCGCTCCCCCATGACAGGCTCCAGTTTAGACTGGAGGAGAGCAACAACTGTTACACAAAAGGGTTTTGAATTACAGGCTGAAGCAAGTGTGTAGCCAGTAAAGCTAGCATTTGCTAAGGCTTGGCCTCCAATATCTTTAACTTTAAAAATATTTTTTTAACCGCCTAATTCAACAATTTCATCAAAAATTCCAACAGAAAGACAGCACTAATGGAGTTCTCAGCATTCCTTATTCAACACTGTCATGTCATCTATTCGGACATCTCAGGCTTGTTCTGGAATTACTACAATGGTAAGGATTTAAGAATTTAGCAGGATGCTTAAACACCTTCCCCACACACAAATCTGTGAACCAAACCTAAACTATTATCCATGAGTAATAATACACATAACCTGAAAAAGGCTACATCCAAATAATGTAGGAGTATGTGAAACGGTGTTTCTTAGAATACTCTTCTCTGTGAAAAGTGTGATTAACTGAACAATAAATCTTGCTTCAGTGAGACAGTGAAGGAAAGAACATCTGCTGCTATGAAAAGCTACTCAACTTGAACACAAAGAAAATATCATTATAAAATGAGAGGTTAATGCCATCAAAACAAAGAACAGTATAATCTTTTTAGCAAAATTTTCTATTACATTCCATATCCAAATAATTTTCCACATTTTCTTTAGTGTTAACACTCACTGTCATCCTACATAATTTCCTTCAAATTCTACAAGCAGTAAAACCCCACAATAATAAAAGGACAAGTAACCATCTTCCTAGTTTCTTGAAATCTGTCCCTCCTATAAAAATTATACATATTTACTAAAATAAATTTCAAATAAAATGTGGCATGAGAGATGTGACATCTCTCATAGTCATGGATTCTGGGACTGCAGGGGTAACTATAGAATTTATAAATAAAAACCCCTTTGTAAATGATAGAGGACTTCAACATTATTCATCTAAACAAACAAACAGAAAATCACCTTCAGCTTATAAGTAAACCATTTTTATTTAAATTCTAAGCCTGGAGATTCAGCGAAGCCTCTAACAGAGGAGCTATTTAATTTTCTTTCTTCTACTGGCACGTTATCTCTAGAAATAAAGTTCTGGCAAGGAAATTCAGCACTATGAAGAATCACAGATGCATTCTTCAATGTTTATCAAATCAAGCTTTTAGTAACAATATTTCCTGTGGCCTTCCACACATGTAAATATTTACTTATAAGAGAAAGACATTTCCCAGTACAACAGAAAAGTAATTACCATAAAAATCATGAAACAAGAAACTAGTTTCAAGGCAGCAACCTGGTAACAGTATGAAGTGTGGTCTCTTAGGTGTGAAGCTAAAGACTGGCATGAGTATCTCCGTTACCTCACTTCAAACATCAGAATGTCTCGAAATTCATCACTACATGTGCCTTGGGCAGGGGAGGGGGGAGGAGTAGGATGAGGGGTGGTTTAAAAAAAAGTTAAAAAGAAGAAAAATACCCACCGCAGAACAAAAGCCTTTAATCTTAAAGTTTCCTTTTCCTTTCAATCAGCCTACAAATCACCTTTTGTTCCAGTGTAACTTGGAAGAACAAAGCCAAAAGAGCAGTAACAACCCTCTCCCCTAGCAAAAACACCGGGGCGTACATCGATACTCTTCTGCGTAGCTCACCATACTTTTCCAAATAAAAAGACAACTTTAAAGTGGTAGTTGCTGCTTCATGAAATTAAATTACCATTAAAGTTATACCAGTTTTATCCACACACTAAACTTTATTGTTTGAGGGGTTTTTGTCAAAGATTAAGACATGTGGCACTGTTCCAAAACTCCAGACTAGTTATAATGTGCACATTTCTGTGTAAGGTGTATCCAAATCCACAAGTTTCTTTCACATCACACATCCATCCAACTTAAAGTACCTTTCTCTATTCCCCTTAATTCTGCCACAAAGTATACAGCTCACAGTATTTGCAGTTTTCTCACTCTTCTGTTTCTGCACAGAAAAAGGATGTAAAAAAAAAAAAAAAAAAGTCATTTGATCAGTACTATTTCTGTTGTGGTTTTGGAATTCAGAAAATTCTTCCCAAAGCCAAGACAAGTGTAGAAAGAAGTTTCCTGAAACTTACAATTCCACAATCTTTTCCCACCACTTTGGAAAAACCAATTACAGGGAGGGAAAGAACACTGTTAACTGGAATTGAGACCATCATTGCCACATTTTCTGCCGCTCAGCAGTGACTGAATTACCAACTTGTCCCTGGTTTCCTGCCATATTACCCAGGAGACACCTGAGGACCCTACAGCTCTCAGACTCCAGTTGAGAAAGAGTTTGCAACATGAGCACTCAAACTGCAATCCTCAGGACTTCCAAATTCCCAGGCCAAGCAGCTACTCTGAAACACAGAGTTCAGAGCTGCAGATTTGCTGGGGCTCTCACAGAAAAGGAACAAGAAGCTCTGCAAAAGAAGAATTGCAAAAGTTTCGATGCTTTTAAGTCACTAGTGATCCATCAGATAAGCTGGCACAAAATCACAGACGTATTTGATTACAGTGGTAACCCTGCCAGATTCTCATCACACTTTTTTTCTAAACAGAAACATTTCTTTTTGTCAGAAAAGTCATTAAAATTCATTATAAAATTCTGAAGTGAAACGGCATTACCAAAAGCACTTTTTTAATAAAGTAAGGCTGGTTTAAAATGGTTAAAAACAAACCTACAATAAACTCGAGAGATTCTGCACACAAAATAAACTCAAGTAATAGTCTGCTACCTGAGCTAGTTCTTCCATATAAGTGATCACCTCAAGCTTCTATTCATGCAGCTCACTTGTAATGCAACAGCAACCTGAGCAACTGAAAAAATAATCACTTTGTAAAGATTTAAAAAGCGGGAATTATCAAGTTCTATATAATGTTTTTCCCCCGCCCCAATAATGGTAAGAAGCTTAATTCCATATCCAAATTCCTCTAAAACTTTAAGCAGAAAGTATATGTGCCATTATATGTCAAAACTCTAGTGCCAATATAAAGTTAGTGCATTTTATTACATAGTCCCCCTTACTCTTTTCATAATGTCTATCTTAATGACTTTCATAGTTTCTCAACATAGTATTAGTTTAATAACTGCAAATAAGATAAATGAAAGGAGCTATCAAAGAACTATCAGTGAAGTATCATATGTGGTCAAACCCACAGAGACGTTCTTTTTCTTTTTTAAAAACACTGATCAAAGTACTGTACAAGCAGGCAGGAATACAGATTGTAGAAAATAAGGTCAAATAAGCAAACATGAACCTTATTCATTTACACACTGTTTGAAGTGTGAAACTCAAGGGAAAACTACAAGGTCTTTAAACAGGTTTCCTAACAAAAAAAGTCAGTTTAATTTATATAGATGACATAATCAGGATGTAGTGAAGGAAAAACTGGTAGTACCACCGTGAACCTCTTTTCTTTATACTCATGTTTGGTTTTGTCTATTATAATAATTTATTTATTAGNTACACTGGACTCTAACAAAAAGCACACTACCTCACTTATTTCTTAAAAGTCACAATCACTCACGTCTCCTAACATTACGTACTCTGAACAGTCAGAAAATTGTGCCATTGGAGTTTTTTACATTTTTAACTGATGAAAAACATTATTTAATTAGTAGTGAAAGATCCCAAATCAGTTATTCTACACCTGCTTAACTTGATCCCTCCAAAACCCAAAGAGGCTTGAAATCAAACACATAGGTCAGACGTCTTCTCTGCTTCTCAAAAAGAACAAAAACCCAAAAGAGATAATGAATGCTGGCAGCTGAGCACAGGCACAGCGGTGGAATAGCAGGTTAGCTGCCATTTCAAGGAGTAATAAAATATTAAATTTCAGGATACTGCCTTCAAAAATTGGTTACTTTTGGTAAGGTAATAATTGATTTTAAATAGTTGATTAAGAAAAGAATAATCGTTTGTTGTAACTAGGATAACATTGTTTTACAACTGGCAAACAGCATGGGAGTGTTTACTCCAAAACCTACTTTTAATCTCAACTACAACATATTACATGCATTGTTTTTTTCAAATGTTTGCATCACGGAAAAAAAAGCAGTTCTTAGTGTAAAGCAAAACCCACACAGGTACGTCAGCAATCATTTCACTCTATAGCAGTTATCTTAATGCACAATAAACAGAAAGTGAAAATGCAGTATTTATATTCCCACAAAACTTAAGACTTTACATCTTCAGTTTTGTTCTTAAATTTGTAACTTCTATCATCAGTTCAGTAACTGGTGATTTATTCAGGCAATCTGTTTATTGATTATGGACCCACAAGTTTACATACAGGAAGGTTTTTTTGCTTGTTTTACATTTTTCTGTCTTTTTTCAATTTGTATGGAAATGTCCATACAAACAATCCTCTGTAAACAGCATTGCATTCTAAACTGTGCAATAGTCCAAGCTGTAAAACATTCATTTCCTCAGAAATACAACTGCTGTCTTTTTAGAATTACTATTGCAAGACCTCTGACTCCCTCTACGGGAATGAAAATACTGGTTCCTGGGGAACTGCACTTAAACGTAATTCTCTGAAACTGTATTTTCTTGGAATTGTTCAAGATGAGATTTGTACTCTTTGAGAAACACCTGTACCTAATGGGAGATGAGTTTTTTCTGGGCCGTGAAATAAAATACTTTTTGGAATAAAACCAATTCTTACAAATGTAATTTTTAAGAATGTCAAAGTTGTCTAAGTTCAAAATTTGTAGTTTCATCATAGGAGTTGTAGGCCCACGTTCTCCCCACTCA
>VXBO01002039.1:40644-67446 GCA_013400135.1 Rhinoptilus africanus
TTTTTTTGACATCAACACAACAATCTCCAGGATTCCTTTCATAATCTATATCTTGACTCCTTCCATAATCAGCAACTTCCCTGAAGCACTGTAGCATTATTTCATGTTAAATGAAACATTCCAAAATGAATTTTTTCCACTCTGTTTTCCAAAATGAAAACTCAATCAGAATTTTTTTTTTTAATTTCCTTTCATATGAATTGTTTTCTCCACTTGAAATTGTCTGTCCTAGAACTGGCAACAGCTTGCTAAAAATAAAAGCTGAAGTAATTCCAGAATGAAGAAATTTTTTTATTTGAAGAATTAGAAGTATAAAGATATTCAAGACTGATGAGGTGGTAGTCAGGAAAACATGCAAAGTGAAGGAGAAAACAAAAAATCTGAAGACACAAAGAAAAAGGAATTATATTTAAGGGTGAATAAATAGAACAAGAAATACAGACTTTCATCTCAGTGTACAGTATGTTAAGACTAAAACTGAAAGCAAATTCCCGCGGTTCCTCAGAGAGAAGGAAAGTTTGCAGCCTAAAAAGGGTTTCAAGGGAGCAATGCTGGAGTCTGAAGAGCAGAAATTAAGACTGCTTTTCTGGAGAGTTAACTTGTTTGTACCTCTTCCTGGTTCCCTCTTTTTGCGTACGCTGATATTACTCCTAGTTTCATTCAGCTTCTCCTTAAGTGTTCTTACGGCAGAAGTCTCCTTCCTGTAGGCGTGTTTGCTCAGTGGGAAGTAGGGTTAGAAAACCATTTGTTCTCACCCCTCCTTTTCATCCTTAAGATGTATCTGATCTTCAAATACCACTCATTCATATTATCACCCCAACACAGATGATTCAGCATCAATATCACCAAGTTGAAAACAGCCAAAAAGACATTCAGAATCCTCCTTGCTCATCTTTTCTCAGCCTCTAGTAACAGTAATCTTGGACTGTAATTCGGCATCATTCTAAACTCTTTGCCCCACTCATCATATCCAGAATATGTGTAAATCCTTCTGTTCCAGGTGAAGTTACATATTCCAAAATGATACCTTTTTATTCCATTTTGCCAAAAGAAATTCAGACAGAACCTTCTTTTTTTTTTTCTTTTTCCTCTAAGAAAGGAAGAAACCCCACTTTTCACTGGTACTTGTCTTTCTTTTCCTGTAAGCAGAGTGCATGCACTTCTGGTTTTGCCTCCCTTTTCTGTCAAGGTGCTTTTCTCAGGCACTTCAGTACCTTCTATGCTGTCCTAATCCTGCTTTCAGCAGTCGCTGATCGAACAGAACATAGAAACAATCATAACTCAAAGTTTCTTGTTTGGTCAAAGCCATAGTTATTTGAAAAAGAAAAAAAAAAAGCCTATAAAACATACAAAAGAAACATTGATCATGGCACCATTCATAGAATTTGGAAGGGAAAAGAAGTTTCCAGCAGAAATAGATTTTCCTCAGGCCTCTTGGTCTGATCTAATTGGAGCTACCTGCACAAAGACAATCTTTGTACAAAGTCAGTCTTTGAATGCCTTCACTAGATCACTCATCAAGTTTAAAGCTGTCCTCAATTTCAGAGGCCTGTAATCTCGGCTAATAATACTTACACTTTCTTTGAGTGTAGCCTTAGCTTAGCCAATTATAACAGTGGTGCTAGTCCACCACTTCATTCCAGTTTTCATATAACCAACTCTTGTTTTCATACCCATCTATCAATATTGATAACTCCTCCCTTGGGAGTTCATCTATGTCAGTCATAGATTTCTTGCCCAGTCCCCCAGACCATTCAGGTTACTACTTTCAAAATATCAGTAAGAACAGTCTGAAACAGAATGTCAAAATGTCAAAATAATACATACTGCAGACCGCTACGAGTTTTTCTGTAACCTTCCTTCAGAAAGAAGACATTATACTTTAATCTCGTCTTCTTATTTTGCTATTTTTCTCTTCAGCTTGCCTCTGAAATTACATAGTACACTCTTGAAAAACAGCACCTGTGGCTGTGAGTCCAGCTCAAACAAGAGAGTATCCGCCCTGCCTTAGTTAATAAAAACTTAACATTTCTCCCAAGACTCATTGTTCCATCTTGCTTGTTATAGCCTGTCTGCATAAGTCACAGGGAAACATAAACAAATCAAACTATTGAAACTCCCACAGAAAGACACTACAGAAAAGAACACACCAGTGTGGATTAGTAGCAGAAGTTTTCTATTAAAAAACCTCATGGATCTTGAGAAAAACAGAAGGAAATAAAGCAGCACAAAAAGGACAGAATGTCTGAAATCTTTTTTATGCTTTCACTGTTTAGAAACTCATTTTTAAGGAAGAAAAATTAAGTAGTAATCTACAACTTGTGCAAACTAGCATCAAATCAATCTTCCCAAAGATGAGCGGGGAATTTCAAGACTGCTTATATGCATACTCTAAAATAGTATAGTAATAGGTATTTTGTATATTAATTCAAGATAATTTCAGTTGGTTTTTTGTTCTTTTTCTTTCTCTTCGAAAGACAGCAATGCTAAGCACTACATCCTCACTCTTAAGTCAGAACCATGCACAGATCTGCTGCTACACAAAAGCAAGACTGATGAGCACCATCTCATGGGCATTTCAGGTAACAGATTTTTAACAGAAAAAAAGACCTTTGTGAATTCTCCAGTATATGCAGCTATCTTCCAAAATAAATACACTGAAATTGAATAATGCACAAGCATAATTTCAAAGTTTCAGATGTGAAAATATGGCACAAGTTAAGGACTTCTCTAAAAATTAGTTACTGCAAATATATCTGATAGGAACATTGTCACATCCACACAGAAAGATTTTTAGAAATGTTTAGACACTTAAAATAAGTATTTATAAGCAGTTATGTACATACAATTAACCCCACCCCCATCCCAAAAAGTCTACTTTCTTGCACAGGAACTCTAAAATAATTTTTCAAAAAAACAAGATGAGAGCAGTACCAACAGCACTCTTATTTTCAGTTTTAAGACAGTATGTAATTTAAAAAATAATTTTAAAACCATAATCACATACTTGTATGCTTTCTTTTCAACTTTTCAACTTTAGAAGAACATTTGAGATTCTCACAGAACATTTACATCCATTCCTGCAGATCTTAGGATGACTAAAACATGACTCCTTAACAAGTCTTAGGGACCGTATTACTTCAAGTACTTGACATGTGACAACAGAGTTTCTCTGTGACCTGAAATTTTACCCAGTAATAGTAATACCTCAGAGAGAACATCCCCTTTCACTTGTCTACCAGTTCAGGTTACAAAGATACTCCTGTTGTAGCACATAACGTGTTGGTCTTTCTTCGGTTAATCGCAAAGTTTAATACCAAATACATGTATGGACAACAAACCTCATTAAGCATGTTTCTGATAACTAAAAGTTTGTTCATTATGGTTTCTGTAAGATGATTTATTGGTAAAACATTTGAAATAGTCAGTGACAGTCAAACTAGTTTTACTCCTTTGAACGCTAGCTTTCACCAGCCCTGCACACCAAATGAAAATTTCCTTGCTGCTTTTTATTTATTGGATACCATTAACAAGCAAAAGACCCAAAACAAAACAGAACATTAATTACACCATTTTAAGCATCACCGCAGAAATGAAGCTAAAGAGAATGCAGGTTCTGCTAGCACATACAAAGCTGCTCCTGGTAAAGTACCCCGCTACAAAAATTAGATTGTCAGTCTAGAGCAACACCATTTTTTGAAATATATAAAGCGCTGTTGTGTCCCTCCCTGCCCCGAACACAATGTAAGCTAGCTTTGAAAATGGCGTTGATTAGACCAGCATGGTCTGCGCCTGGAAGAGGAGGCCACAACTCTCCAACCAGACACTGTAATTGTGTCCCTTGCCTGCACCATCTTTGCAATCATTTCACAGCAGCCGAGGGTCAAACCGGATCTAATATTTCAGATGCAGATCAGAATGACTCTGGATAATCCTTCTGAGCAAACCCTACAGTGTTTCCTTGGCTTCCTTCCAGAGCTCACTGCCATGATCCCTATGGACAGCCTTCTCAGCACTGAAGCTCAGCCAGCTCCTACTCACAATATATTAGTAATTAGCCAGTCTAGAGCCTCGTGAATTGATATGAAGGAGGATAATATATTATAAATTCCTGTTACCTAATTTGTCTTGTCACCACATGAACCTGTGTGACACTATCAGGATCAAAAGAGATGCCTTTTCCCCAAATTTACTTTGACCAGGAAAAGTGTATAAACTCTCAATCAGCTGAAATAATTTTCCTAGTTCTGACAGTTGGTAAGACACAGCAGCCCACCTGTAGAAATTCACCACAGAAGAAACTGTGTTTGGTCATCAACCCTGCCTATCGGCAAGGGTTACCTGCCTGGCAACAAGTATTTCAGCTTCATCCCAAGACTCACACCTGACATAAAAAAAGTTAACACAAGGGTAAGACATATTTCGTATGAGGCTAAACACAATTACCACAGCCAAGACACTTTTCAACATCTTTCTGTTCTTGACCCAATCAGGTCCCCACCAGTTCAAACATGACATTACCCAGGTTTCCAGATTTCCCTAACAAAGATGAGAGATTACTGTAAAGCCAAACACACACAGCAAAGTTCAATCCAACGTATTGAGTCAATTTTAGCATCATTGCTTGAGTTCTCATTAAAGCACTGAATTTTCTTCCCTTTGCAATCAAAATTTATGCATTGTTTATTGTAGTATTTCACAAAACCCAGTTTTTTTTAAAGTCTACAACATTGAGCTGTACTCTGTAAGACTCATTTTAGTACAGCACTTCCTATTTCTTCAAATCTCTAGCAGAATACCTGATATAAGAAACACATGGCTATTTTTAAGTTTTTGCACTGTTAAACTTACTGCCGCTCAAATGTAAATGACTGTGGACTTATTGACAATTGTTCTAAACTGTCCTCTAATCCACTTTGTGAAGATTTATTATTTACACTTAGTCTGTAGACTAACTGCATAAAATATCAGTTGCCCTTATGGCTGATGTTATGCAGGAGGTCACATTAACACATTGATTGCTTGGCTTTATAATCTATACTTGACAGTCTCTCAAGGAAAGCTTTTATTGGCAACTGTAAATTTTTAAGCGCTATTCCAAGACAAGTCTTTCACTATCCGAATGTTACAAATAACGTTGCTCTTCTCTCAAACTATTTGTATCTTGGTTTTTAACACTTTACATATTTGATTGGTCTGCTATTACAATGCAACAGCTCCTGCCTCATATCTTTTTATTTCAAACACCACAATTATGTCACAAAATACTCTACTTCTAACTTGTACCATGCTGCTTCAATGAAATTCTCATAACTGGTTTCATTATACAATATTATAGTTCTCACACTTCTACACAGGACCACAAATTTAAAAAATCCAGAAGCATACCTATAGACAGCATATGTGTGCAACACTACAGAGAATAAGACTTGCATCATATGCAAGAACAGTATTTTACAAAAGACCAAAAATTGAGACACAAATCAAAGGGACAAGAAAAAAAGAACTGAGGTGACACTCAAGAAAAAAGTAATAGAACAGAAGTGGTGAGTAAAAAAAGATATATACAGTAGAGGTAAGAGGAACAAGAAGCCCAGCAATAACTCATGCAAAATTATCTGAGAAATAGATGTTAAACATATATAGCTCTGCAGCCCTATAGCTTTACAGTATCACCTTCTCATACTCAACTGTGGGCATTTGCTAACAAGGCAAACTTCAATATAAAGCTAAAAAAAGTGTCTGCAAAACATACTATATAAGTTTTTATCTAAAATTAACAAAGTTTGAAAATAAATACTTTGAAATGTCAATTGGTATGCCTAATGCACAGTAAGTACATTGCTGATAGCTTTTATACACTTCACTGCATATGTAACTCAGGTTGGTCTCTAAATGTAAACATGGCCATTGTGTTTTCTAGATTCAGTTAATAGAAAAACCCAAAGTAAACCTCTCATGTCCTCCTACTGGCATTACAGGTGAGCACACAATTTGTAAGACAGAACACTTCACTTTTTGTAACCGAAAACTGAAGCAAGAAATACAAATATAGACTTTGGCATAACCACCACATTATTTCAGCTCCCTCAACTACTAAATCAAAACAGCAAGAAAAAACCCTGCCTCTATTTACTCAAACGCTTGCAGTAAGTGCAACGAAGGCTTGAAAATCCAACTAAACTCACAAACGCAAAGCTTTCTGCAATACCCTTAAGATGTTTGCAAAGTAAGGCATTTTCTGCCTCAATTTTCCTTCTGAAATTATGACACAGATAACTTTTTCCTATTTAGTATTTACTTAAGACTGAGTTATGCAGTATAAGTGAAACAGATTAACATTTTATCCACCTTAAGCCCTCTTCAAGGGAATAAATCTGTGGAGGCACATGGGTGCCTCATGTATGACTACTTTGGCCATACAATCATAGCATTCTTGTTTTATACGTTGACATGACTACTTGAATATATTTGTACTGTGAAATTGTAGCGTTATACACTTACTTTCAAAAAATCAGGTTCTTTTGTTTTTTGCAGACATAAACTGAAATACTGAAAAAAAAATAATTCATACTGTGAAAGTGGATGGAAGATGAAAGGAAAAATTGTTTAATCTTCATCTATAATTTTAAAAAGTGGTGAGATTGTCTCCTTTTTGTTTACTATTGGACTCTTTGCAAAGCATTCAGCACAGAGTACAACACTTGTTTAAGAAACCATTCTTATTTCAAGAGGAACCTAAAGATTTCATCCTTGTTGCAATTCACCTGTTTTCTTTTATGTGCAATCCTGTCTTTGGCAACAATTTTACCTAAACACAGCTGGTCAGTGACAGATCTGGAATATGAAAGGCTGTCATGATAAAAATAAAGACTACATTATTAAAAATTTGGAACGTACTTAAATATAAAAAAAAATTAACTCTATCTTCTGTCCTTCCTCTCATGCAAATTTCGAGACAAGACAGGAAAGGGACTTGTGGAACACATTTATGTTCAGCATAACCAAATCTAATGAAACGTTTAAGGAAATGTTCAGGAAGGAAAGTAAAAGTTATAAAAAGAAGAAATTCAATTTACACTTATTTGTAACCTTATCTAAGTACAAAGCTAGAGACAATCATACTCTGACAAAATACTGTCCCCTAAAGTTTGTAACTTCTGTACAAAGCGATTTAGAGACACCAGAAAACAGCTTTCAGCATCTATAATAATTCTAACAAATAAGCATTTGACTGCAACACTGACAGAAGAATTTTAATAACTATTCTATTACAGTGATTCTGTCAACTCATTCAAAGATCCCTTTTCTTCTTTAAATAAGGTAAACAAAGCCTTATGAAGAAAGCAAAATGACTTTAAACATAATTGCCAATCTACACCATTACTAAATCACAAGTATCATGCTGTACATCACCATCCTTCAAACTCAAAAGGTCACATTAAGCGAAGTTCTCTTTCGGTTTTAATCATTTCCAATTAAGACAACTAAGAGTGCTAAGCGCTATATTCATCACCTAGTTTCTTAAACAGTCCGTGCGCTGCTTGCTAAAGTTTGGAGCTAATTTAGCTGTTTAGCTCCAGGGACTGATCCAAATCCTGACGCCACTAGAGTAAAGAACCACCATCACAGCGGTTGTCTCTCCTTCTGTATGTGGGCACTCCCGGCAAAGATAAGAGGCTGCAGCAAAGGGCAGCTAAAGCAGTAACACAGTTCTTCACTGAGCAGAAAATACAGATGAAACGGACAGTAACAACGCTTTCTCAGAGAATATTTATCACGGCAACCACTTCATTGCCACCATAGTTCTGCACTGAGAGAACCCAAGAGGAAAGGCAGTCGGTTATGGAAAATAAAGCTACAGATAAAAACCCTTCTCCATGGAAAACTCTTAAATTCCTAAAGTATTACGTAATCATTTGTTCAGTAACCATTTCCAATTTAACTGTGTTTATCCTCAGCATCTATTATACTACTTTGTGTTACACATGGCACTAGAGATGGTGCTAAATGACTCCAGGTAATCAAAAGAATGCTCTTGTGAGATAGTAACACTTAAGAAGTGATAAAATTAGATTTCTTTTTCTTATTATGTTCCAGTCCCATTTCTCACTGTTTAATACAAAACTAATTTCAGATTTATAGAGCAGTAACATTCTTGAAAGCCAAAAATATGTGAATGAAGTCAGTCCTAAAAACCAATACTTTACTGACAAAAATAAACTGAGAAATGTGTCCATTTAAGGGAGAATCTGAAAGAGTTTGGTGGGGAGACAGGAGTAAGTTTCTCTGCTTATGCCTCCTATTACTCCAAAAATTAAGAAGTTTTTATTCACACTGCATAAGAATGTCACATACATGAAATCATCCAATTTACATATTTCAACATTTAACATGCATTTGGTCCATGAATCACCCTATCAGCATTAATGCTTTCCATCAAATCCCCACATAGATTCTCATAAATTTAGGGTCATCACCCTAGGGGACAAGAGTTCTTAATTTTTTTCAAATTACAAGCAGTAGTCTAGTTACCAGTTTAAGGAATTTTACACATTCAGTGTATATAATACAAAAGCTCTTGCTTCTAGCCTCAAATGGTTGTTGGCAGTAGCCATGGTTATCACCATCTGCAGTTATGGCAGCGACAACAGCTGTATTCACAGCACAGCAACGCAGATACTTCAAACTATAACATATCTGTGCCTCTTCAGACATCATCTTTTACACTTGGAGTTTGCTGCACAAAACCAGGCAACTTACAGATTTGTCCACAACGTTATCTCTGCCTCAGGTAACGTACATGAACTCCAGAGAGCTTTAAATTAAAATAATTACACATTTCTGACTTTAGATTTGAAAGAGAATTTTCATTTCCATCTTGAGATCTTCCTCCATTCAAAGCTGCTTCTTCAGTGCATTCCAGAGAATTAGCAGATAAAACAGAAAAACAATTCCCACTGTCACTTTTAGAGCCTAGCAAATAGGACCACCTCAGTGTCTTCAACATGCTTTCTTTAGTTTCTCTTTGTATGGAAAAATAATAACTATTATTTCTACAGCTACATGGTATTCTTAACTTTTTTTTTCTAAATAAAAGAAACATTTTGCATTCAAACAATTACTATTACTTGGTTTCAAGTAAGTATTGCATTGAAGTTCTAGCACAAATTCGCTTCAGGCTTTTAGGACACACCGCTTCAGCAGCTTCTGTCTGCACAGCACAGCCTGTCTCCTGCCTTTACAGAAACAAGCCCCTCGCTATACACTGTCAGTCACCAAGAACAGCTTCTGTGTTCATTTCCTCTTTCATAACTAAGCATTATGGAGCATCGGGGTTGGCAATGAGGTCTCAATATGTAAAGATGCTAAAATCTTTTCACTGTTCACTGCAGTTAGCAGAAGGCTAACTTTAGAGGCGAAAAGATTTGTTTCAACACAACACAGAAATTTGTCTTCCTCCCAATAGATTAAAAAAATTAAAATTAATTTAAAAAAAGATTGTCACATCTGTAATAGTTTGCCAACAGCTAAAAAAATACCTGCAAATTGCATGCCTTAAAAACTAAAATTCCTCCACCACCATTCTTTTTTAATATAGGGCAACTACAGAATTACCACAACAATGTCCGACTGGTAAACTGGCTTTTCAGGAATATTGTTCTTATGTTGTTCAGGAGGTGACAAATATAGACACCCAGACTGTCTTAGAATGATAATTTTAGCTCATTTGATAGTTTCTCAATTTCTAGTTTTCTCATTTGATCATGTCAGTTCAGTTTTAAGAACTTAGTTCTTCATTCTAGTTTTCCCATTTGACAGTTTCACTTGTTACTTTCCTGTTTTTAAGCAGCTTTCCACTTTTCGCCAGATACTTTACCCCAGGATTTGCAAAACAAACATCTAAATGGCAACCTACATGTACCAAGTACCCCCCAGCAGATGGCTCATGACTTAGCTAAACAGCAGTGGAATCCTGGAATTATCTTGAAATACTTCCATGTCTCTGCACATACGGTAAGGATAAAGAGTCCAATTCTCTAAAACGCGCATTCTCCCTGATGAAGCAAACTTGTCTTTTTCAGTACTATTTGGAATGACAAAGAATACTCTGTTGAAGTAATATGAAATGAAGCAGTAAAGCTATCAAAATTTTGAAAAACACGACAGAACTTTGAAATGCAATTTAAGTCAGGGTTTGAACCCCCTAAGTGCCACTGGAGTTACAGAAAAAAGCACCCCAGCAGGTAACCGGACAAAGACAACATCCCAGGAATCAGACTATATCACAGCAGGCCTTGCCCCCCTCTCTCTTCTGAGGAGTTGAGGCAACTGCAGAAGATGGAAACAGAAACATTACTAGAGCTAGGCACTATCCCATGAAGATGGCTGTGAGACACCTGAATTGGATGCGGTTTCCCTTCTTCGTTTTAAAGGCAAAAGGAGTTCAGGCTTCACATAAAAACACAATGCAAGAAGCCTAATGAGGCAGTGCTAGAACTGGGTACTTTCCAAGTAAGAAGCATAGTATAAGCTGCTGGGCTGAGAAGAGGGAAGCCCAATGTGTTTGTCCTCTTTTTCTAGCTCCCAACTCCACTCCCTAGGTACCCTACTCCATCCATCAGAAATCACACATTTGCTGCTGCTTTTAAAGCAACAAGAGTCTGTCTTAGAAGAGTTTATCTGAACACATCTCTGGGGCACAGTATCATACAGTGACTGCAAAAAATTAGTAAAACTTCAGAGAAAATCCCTGAAAATTACCTTAAATGGACAACATTGAGTAATCTTAACGTATGAATCACTGACTTCAGAGTGCAACTTTTTTTTTAAATCCTGAAATTCCATCTTGAGGAATTTTCAGAGCATAATCCCAAAGATTTGTAATTTAACACAAGTGATGCAGTCCAGTAGAAGAAAAGATGCCATTGACTCAGATCTGGACCAGTTCACAGGGAGAAGAAAATGGCCATCAACTTTACAGATGTTGCTGCTAAATAGTTTATTTATGAACTTGTAAAATGCTTTTGAAGCTCATGCTTTATATTGCCAACACTGAATCTACATTGTGCGTTGTAAGAACAAATGATACAAAAATGCAAAGACAGAACTTCTCACTGACTTATGTTGCCAGTAGAACAAAGGAGCGATTGTGAACTCTCTCTTGACCGAGCAGCACAGAAAGCACAGCCAAAGAGCAAGGTGACTTCCAACAGCAGTGACTGGTGCACACAGTTGCCTTAGTTTGCATCACCTATCCAAAATTATCACTACCTTCATTTCTGCCAATTCTCTGCAGTCCTATAAAAAATTGATTCCAAAGCAGGTAGAAGTAGCTTTTTCTAGTCCTTTGCTACTCTGTGTATACTTACAATCTTGTATAGAAATCTCAACCTTCATTCCTCTCCCTAGGAAACTTAAATTTAACCAAATGTGCCATATCAGTCATGACCACCTTCTTGGAGCAAGTAAGACTTGATTCAGTCTGCAGAAACTTCGTTGCACCTAATGGATAAGAAGGAAAGAGCCCAGCCTGACTCTTAGGGGCCCTGTTATGTTTACAGAATTAGCAAATAAAAATAACACTTTTTTCTCCATGCTTTTATACCACCCACCTTTGATATGGAAATCATTCAACCAAAAGGCAGGGATGCATGTCACAGAGGAGTATGCCACTTCGTAATACCAAACACAGTGACTGTATGAACACCTCACTGGTTCACAGTGCCAGCACCTGGAACCACACCATATTGAGATCATGACTACAGCATTAAACATAACAAAGCACTGCCTGAAGACAAAAAGAACATGCTTAGGTAACTAATAATTAATATAGTTGCCATACATGCGTTTCATTATTGTGTTTTCTTTGACACCACAGTTAATTTTATCAGAGATAGTTAGCTTGCATGCTGCTAATGGGCAATAGCTCCTTTTGGCCAAACCACTAACATTTTTAAACAAAGGCATCTTGGCCTTCAAAATATTGGATTAAGTTTGGTGTTCAGGCATCTTTTAAAATAGGAATTTGCACATACAGTTACTGCAATTGAGAAATCCTTTACTCTGCTTTGATCCCATCATTACAGGGATCAATACCTTTTTTAAGAATTCAGGTATGTGCTTTAAAACATTTTTCCTGGTACACATGTGCTGTGGTTTAACCTTATCCAGCAACTAAGCCCCACACAGCCACTTGCCCCAGTTGGGATAGGGGAGAGAAAATCAGAAGGGTAAAAGTGAGAAAACTTGTGGGTGGAGATAAAGACAGTTTAACAGGTAAAGCAAAAGCTGTACATGCAAGCAAAGCAAACCAAGGAACTCATTCACTGCTTCCCATTGGCAGGCTGGTGTTCAGCCTTCTCCAGGAAAGCAGGGCTCCATAACCTGTAACGGTTACTTGGGAAGACAAACACCATAACTGCGAATGTGCCCCCCTTCCTCCTTCTTTGCCCAGCTTTATATACTGAGCATGACATCCTATGCTATGGAATGTCCCTTTGGTCAGTTGGGGTCAGCTGTCTCAGCTGTGTCTCCTCACAACTTTTTGTTGGTGGGGTGGGGTGTGGAGCAAAAAAAGGCCTTGACTTTGTGTAAGCACTGCTCAGTAGTAACTAAAACATCCCTGTGTTATCAACACTGTTTGCAGCACAAATCCAAAACACAGCCCCATACTAGCTCCTATGAAGAAAATTAACTCTACTCCAGCCAAAACCAGTACAACATGGTAAGGTCACGGGCAAACCAAGCCATTTAGAGGTATCCTTGATAAACAAACCTCCTAGACAGAGTTGAGAAACAGAATTCTACTCATATCTCTACCCTCATATATGTAAACAATAGATCTATAGGAAATATTAAATGACTCCTAAGAGTTGTGAAATTGAATATTCAACTGGAAGAAGAATACAAATAAGCATTTAAAGGTGCTCCCCTCCTTCCCTGTATACATGCCTTTAAAAGGAAATTGAAGCATCAAGGTCACTTCCAACAGAAGCCGAACGCACTGCCAACCCACAGAAGGCATACAGTAAGTGAATTCCAAAACTGAAGAGCTATTCTACAAAACAGGTGTCATGCATGCCAGAAAATGGTCATTAAGCCTGCGTCTGACTAGGCCTATTGTCAGTAATATGCGACATTACTACATTGAAATGCATGGAAATATCCTGTTCAGAATGATACCAGGCTTCGGCCACAAGAGTAGGAACTTTAATAGGAATGAGACATGAAATTCTCATTAAACCCTACATGTCAGTTAGCAATAGCTACAGGACTAATATACAGTGTCACACTACAGAGCAAACTAAACAAACATGACAGAGACAGGACAAGTCAAAATACACTGAAATAATTCTCCCTCCCCCTGCCTCCAAACATAAGTTTAGCTTAACTTTGTGGCACTCTTTTGTACTTCAAAGTGATTTTCCCCATGCAAATTAACAAAGAATCACAAAATAGTTTGGGTTGGAAGGGACCGTAAAGATCATCTAGTTCCAACCCCTTAAATATCTGTTTCCATGGGCAGGGACACCTCCCCCTAGACCAGGCTGCTCAAAGTCCCATCCAGCCTGGCCTTGAACACTTCCAGGGATGGGGCATCCACAGCTTCTCTGGGCAACCTGTTCCAGTGTCTCATCACCTTCACAGGAAAGAATTTCTTCCTGATATCTAATCTAAATCTTCCCTCTTTCAGTTTAAAACTGTTCCCCCTTGTCCTATCAGTACACTCCCTGATAAAGAGTCTCCCCATCTTTCCTATAGGCCCCTTTCAGGTACTGGAAGGCCGCTATAAGGTCTCTCTGGAGCCTTCTCTTCTCCAGACTGAACAACCCCAACTCTCTCAGCCTGTCCTTATATGACAGGTGCTACAGACCGCTCATCACCTTCATGGCCCTCCTCTGGACTTGTTCCAACAGGTCCATGTCCTTCCTATGTTGGAGGCCCCACAGCTGGACACAGTACTCCAGGTGTCTCACCAGAGCAGAGCAGGACGGCAGAATCACCTCTCTCAACCTGCTGGCTATGATTCTTTTGATGCAGCCCAGGATGTGGTTGGCTTTCTGGGCTACAAGCGCACTTTGCTGGCTTATATTCAACTTTTCATCCACCAACATCCCCAAATCCTTCTCCGCAGGGCTGCTCTCAATCCACTCATCACCCAGCCTTGGTGAGGGGGATTGCCACAACCCAGGCTCAGGACCTTGCACTTGGCCTCGTTGAACTTCATGAGGTTGGCGTGGGCCCACCTCTCAAGGTCCCTCTGGATGGCATCCCTTCCCTCTAGAGCAGTAACCACACCACTCAGCTTGGTGTCATCTGCAAACTTACTGAGGGTGCAGTCAGTCCCACTGTCCATGTCGCCGACAAAGATGTTAAATAACACTGGTCCCAATATGGACCCCTAAGGGACAGGACTCATCACTGGTCTCCACCTGGACATTAAGCCATGGACTGCAACTCCTTGAGTGCAACCATCCAGACAATTCCTTATCCACCAAGTGATCCACCCATCAAATCCATGACACTCCAATTTAGAGACAAGGATGTTGTGCAGGACAATACCAAATGCTTTGCACAAGTCCAGGTAGATGACATCAGTCGCTCTACCCTTATCCATCAATGCTGCAACTCCCAGTGTAGAAGGACACCAAATTTTTCAGGCACGATTTGCCCTTAGTAAAACCATGTTGGCTGTCACTCACCACGTCTCTTGTCTTCCATGTGCCTCAGCATAGTTTCCAGTAGGATCTGCCCCATGATCTTACCAGGCACAGAGTTGAGTGAAACTGACTGGCCTGTAGTTCCCTAGGTCTTCCTTTTTTCCCTTTTTACAAATAGAGATTATTTTTCTCCTTTCCTGGTCACTGGTAACTTCACCTGTCTGACAAGACTTTTCTAATATGAAGGATAGCGACAAGATCATGACATTTAGACAGTCAGGATTTGATTTCAAACGTTTTAATGTGAAACAAATAGTTTATAATCAAGTTTTACTACAGCACAGTTACAGTGATTAAATTAAACTGTTCGTTTGTGATGTTATTTTATTTGGGCAGAGTTATGTTGCTCCTCTAAAATTTTACCTCAACCTCTATTCATATGACTGGAATTGAAAGAGATCCAAACAGTTCTTTGCATATCTAATTATAAACTCCTACGGTTATCTCCATCTCTAAAGTGCTAAGAACACCAGCAAAGGCATCGAGATTAAATTAGCTCTCAAGTGAAACTTCTTTTTTTTTCCCCAACTTCTACTTTCTATCCAGTTTTCCAGGCTTCTCAATTTGCCACACAAAACCTAGCAGTCATCTACATCACCTGATAATGCGAAAATTATTTTTCCTTTTTTTTTTTTTTGCAGGGGGAGAGGTGGGGAGAGAGGCAGACAATGCGTGACACTAACTTGTATCTAGAAGTGTCACATGACATTTTTTCAGCTGGCTCATTGTTTCTCTCAAGACCAGACACAGAAGTACTAAACACGCTCCTAAAGGAAGATCTATCTGGAAATAGGGATATCTCTTTTCTGCAAAATGACAGCAGCAAGAAACACAAACTTCTGCCACTTAAATTTATCTTTCTGAAATATGTCTAACCAACTCTGTTGATCTTTCAGTCACCAGACAAACCCTTCTACCTGAACATAACTCACATTCCAGGAAGGCAATCAGGATTCTGTATACCATAAAGAAAACTTTACTAAAGCCCTACCATGTGGACAAGAAATCCACTGTCCTCCTGCTCCAAACCTTTCCTGTCATATATGAGTGACTAGAGAACGTTATTTGAACACCTTAACCACATGGTCAGACTTGTTTTCTTCTGTGCCTTCACTCCATACCCATGAATTTGGCATTCCTTGCTGTATATGAGCCTAGTCTTCGCAGAAGCGTTAGAAATGCCCCTGTACAAGTCACTTACACCACCATTGCTATGTGCTCCTGACAAATGGCAATTTGAATCTCTTCCTGCTAAGGACAGAAATCAGGGTGGCTTTCATTTCCTGCATAGGTGAGACTTTACTAAGCCAGCAAAACTCCCAGAGAGCAATATACATTTCACTTCAAAAGCAGTACACAGGAAGGGCACAAGTCTTTAGTGCCAGGTCTCAGATGAGTCATGGAATAAACATCTCCCCAAAGGCAATACCTCTGGCCCACAGCAACTGCAGCGCACAGTGGCTTTCGCAGCTCCCAGCTCACTACAGAACCCCCTGAGAGCTCAGGACTCACTTTTGCAGCCCAGGACGAAGGCAGCAGGCACCAGGTCACAGAAGAGCCGTGGGAGCACAGAAAGGACAAAGCAGATTGTCCTGGTGTGAGGTTAAACAGTAGATAATCTAGCACAGCACAAGACTGGGACGTGACTTTTGAGGAAGAAACAGGCAAGAAAACCAGGCAGTCTTTTCCCCTTGAGCATTTACGGATTCACATAAAGATGGGAAGCTGCTGGTACCGTTTCTGTGCCTAAGAACCCTTTCCACAGCACTTTATTGTTGAGTTGTGTGCCACTGCTAGCTCATTTAAATCAAGGAAAACTGAAGTGTTAAAACACCATAGTGTCCAAGGTGACCCTTGGCTGTAGATTATGAAATGGGCAGAGAACTTTTTGCAGTCCCAATTGAAATATTCATTCCCAGCATCTCAGTGTTCTCCCACTCCATAACATTAGCAATATATTAAACATACATAGCTCCCCATCTCACATTAGCTATTTCATAATGCATTCTAAAAATGCAGTCACAGTTACTCAGTTTCATACTCCATATCAAATACCTAAAAGTCAGGCATTACAGCACCTAAATTATATGCCGGAACCAAATCCTACAGCATAACTAAGCTCCCATTAGAGAAGAAAAAAAAAAAAAGCTTGCAATTTCTTTTTAATCAAGTCCACAACCAAAACTACACACAAATCACATGCTTAGTTTCAACAAAAACATTAGCAGGAGGCAGATGCTGACTGGACTGATAGTTTCCATTTGTTTATTTAACAGTCATGCACCATTACCAACATTAGTCATTTGGTTCCTATTCTCCCCCTGATTGCATTGTTCTAAGGCTTATCAGATATTCTACTTCTGTATCATTGGCCATTTTTTTTTAACTTAGGTCTATGATTCCACATAAAGAACCTTTTGGGGTTTTTTTGTTGGGTTTTTTAAGCATACTTGATTCCAAGGTCGACCTGAATTGTCCACCTGAATCTTTAAATAAGCCCGTGAAAAACAATTATCCTTAGGAACGCAGTTTTAATCCTGAGAAGTGCAAACAGTGTAACTTACCGTCTACTAATAATGGACTACTAAACCTTAAACATTGCAGGATGTGCAAAGACTTTATTCAGCAATTCCACAGCAACAGAATCTACCTTAATTTACCAAACAGCTCCCCATCCCCATCATATTTGGAAAAGCAACCAGTACAATTCCCACCCAAACATGCACAGTTTGACAAAGGAACCAATTTGTGAGAGATTCATCAAGTGTACATTCAGCATCCTAGACTCCACAATCACATCCTTCCCAGTCCGCTGCAAGATGCTACTGGTTCTCTTGTTGCTCTTTTATAAAAGAAATTGCACTCCTGCTGCAGTGACCACCTTACCTACTGCTTACTGGTGCCTCTAGCCTTCAGCATTCCCGAAAGAGAGAATAAATAAGCTACAGGTCACCCTACGCACTGTTACAGTTACTGTTTTACAGGGCTAGTCCAGTATAAAACTAGAAATTTGGAGTATCTAAGTGACAGAATAGACTTCATTTCATTAATTTATTTCTGTAATTTCTGTTCACATTACGCAGGACAACTGCTGTTGGCAAAGGGGGGAGGTGGGGTGGTTGATGTGAATACACATAACACACTTCCATAGAATAAATGAGCCCTAAGTGGTTACTCTGGCTTTGATTTTCAGTAGCTCTTTAAGTGTCGCCTTCTTCACTTGCATTGACAAAATAGAACAGGTTTTTGCCATAACAACTCACTTCCAGCTTTTCAGTAGCACAAAAAATAATCTGAATTTGCTGTATAATGCATATGAAATTTTCTGGCTAGATGTATGTAGAATACAAAAACATCAGCAGAACTACTCATATGCAGGCTGCAGTAAAGAGACCTGCGACTCAAACTCGCAGAGCACTTCAAGGGAGCCAGCGGAGCACATCCTATTCCCACTAGCTATTCTCATTTAAATATTATCTCAAGGCAGCTATTAAAAAGAAAATCATGCCTGGGACGTAGCTGGTCCCAGCTCCTCAGTTATTACTAGAGGAATCCAGTGCAACAGAAGGCATTAGGTTTTCTTCTCCACAGATTAGTTTCTATTCAGAAACTACTTATGCCTGTTTGTGAAGCTTTGGAATCTAAAGCACTGTAGCAATGCAAGCTCTTCACAAATTACAACGGGCTTCCGGTATCAGCACAAGGACTGCAGTGTCTCAGGAAAAAGGTACAACTGCAACTCATGCAGCATCATTATTTAGCGAATTTGATTACAGCAGTTGTGCAAGGATGCATCTCGATTGCTATCTGCTCTAAATACCGAGCGCTGCATACTGGAAACGACAGTCTCCACTGGCCACACATGGTACTAAAAGAGCAGGTGGCAACAGTATCCTGTTTTATGCAGATTAATTAGAGCCCTCAGATTCCTGGCAAATGGCCAGAGCTCCCAGACAAAGTCTGAAGGTTCCCCAAAGGAAAAAAAAAAAAATGACCAAACTAGTTTTTGGCCAGGCAATAATATGCTCTCGTGTGATACCAAGTCTAAGAGAAAATTCCAGAAGTAGTTAAAGCAGAAGTGTAATCTAAATTAGGACATTAGTAATTAGGTCAAGCTAATACCAAAAAAACATCATGCAAAATATTATGAAGAGGCCAGCAAGGCCTCTAGGGGCTAGGGAAGACACTTGAATGGCAGAAAGTTAGCTAACTGTAATTAGGGATTATGAACAGAAACCTTCATCCAGATCGACCTATTTAAAATAAATGGAATATCTTTAAAAAGATATGCATAAATTTAATGCATGCAAGACTGAATTTGACAGAAAAGATTCTTAAAGGATTTTACACACAGAAGCACCAAATGTAGCAAGAAGCTATTTCACAACCAGTGACTAAACTGTAGAGTTTATTTAATCTGTGCAACAGATTAAAGCTTCCTCCTTAAGGTTCACGAATAACTTCACGACTTCATAAAGCACTTATAGCTTCTGTTTTTAAGTTACCAACTTATCTATTAAAAAAAAAAAAAAGAAAGCTAGAACACCATGGTAAGTGGGATACAGTTCAGACTGATGGCAGGTTCCCCAATAGGTGGTAAAACAAACATATGGATAGTGAAAGAAAGCACAGAGAAAGCTCATTTTAATTCTTCATCAGACTTGAAATCTTAACACAAAAAAAATCATACCTGATGATTTTCAGAAGACTCTGACTTCTCAGCAAGCTTCAGCATCTGAATGTACAATTGACTACCCCGCGAGTACTGAACACCATACCAAACCAACACTGCCTTAAAAAAGAATGAAGCAAATACCTCATCTTTGATTTTCCTCAGCCTCCAGTACGCATCCAATACAGTCACTTCAAAAATCTTCTCTTTACTCACACTCCTCTTGAATCTGCACACTTTGATTCATCCCTCCAATAATCTCCTTCAACAGACATGAATAATTATCTATTTTTATCTCACTCTGCAACATCCGGGATTTGTAGCAACCTGGACACACCATCCACCTATTTCCCTGATGCTTTTGACTAATTTCATTCTATTCACTAATCCACAAATGCTTTTCCTGAGCCAGTGGCCATATGGCCACTACATTACTGCGCTATCTGCACTAGTGGGTCAGGCCAATGGTCCATGGAGCCCACTATTGTCTGACAGAGGTGATACAAAATACTACTTAGAGAGAGCAAAGCAACCACAATAGATACCTGACTCTCTCTCCTTTGTTACAAGACACCAACTAGAAAAATCTGTCACTGAACGGATGCGTTCCCCTCTAAAAGGGAATTCTAAAGTATGCTATGAACACATTTTAAATAGTCGTACTTGTAGAAGAGACTGCTGATTAAAAATTGTCTATCAATTATTGTATTATTAAGACATTATATATCTAAATGCCTGGTTCAGCCTTGCTTTCTTAGCTTTATTTTAGGTTTGTACAGAGCCTACTTATGGCAGTACAGGTTGCCAAAACTTCTGGAAAACACAGGCTTTCACAGACACTTGAAACTCTAGATTGGTCATGAGAAGCTATAAAAATTGGCCAGTTAGAGGAAGAGTGAGAAAAAATTAACATTTTCATGTGTGGTCTTAAGATTTTGTCCTCAATATTTTGTGGTCCTACAGTGTGTTTTAAGTTGCAGTCACAGAAGTGAGTTGTTATCACAGCCAAAGTACAAATCAGCTCCTCTTCAGAGCCTAGACAATTCCCTTTTAAGTCATCGGCATGTCATTTAAGACTGCCATTACCCTCTCACTACATTTCATGCCTTTCTTGTCTGACTGCAAAATTCCCCCTGAATTCCTACATTTATTATACAGGTGATATTTCCACTAACTACAAAGTAATGTCCAAATTGCATCAATACCCGAAAAAAAAATCCAAACCAACACACATCACTTCAATAGTAAGTGTAACCATAACTACTCGGAAGACATGCTAACAAGATGGAGGTCTGTAATTCTTATTTTAAGTGAAGGACAAGTGACTCTCATTACTTAACGATTTCGAGCTGGATAAAGTCTGGTGAAAGACATCTCTCAGCCTCATTTAGTCAGCTAAACTTACCCAAGTCATCTTTTACTGTTACCATATCCCAAAATTTAGATGTCTTCAAAGCCATGAAGATGACTTGAAATAAAGGAGTCTAAATTCATTCATCAAACTGGGCACAAGCCTCTTACTGTATAGAGGCCAGCAAGAAGTAAGTTTGCATCTGATGTATTTTATAAAAAGGACATCAAGCCAGATTTGGAAGCCTTACAGATCTTTTGCTCAATGCCACTCATTCACCAAGAGTAAAATCACGCATGATCACAAAGACAGAAGACTGTCCAATTTTCCATGATTTGAAAAAAAAAACCAAAACCTCACACTACAAGCCTGACCCAGCTAAAGCCACAGACTTACCTTATCATCTATACTGTAAGTGGACAGAAGTGACTGAACTAGGATAAATGTAGCCAGAGGTGTACTTACTGGGAATCTACTAGGGAAGACTGCATATATTAAGAAATGCACAATATTCAGTGATGCTCTAGAAACTATTTGGTTACTCTCACTTGTCATCAGCGTTGATAAGTTAATATAGAAAAAAAAAAGTCCTAGTATTCTCTAAAAACATACAGTAAGGTAATAAAAGCAATGCATTGTTATGAAGACATTTATGGTGCATTTTTACTACTGTAATACATTTAATTTTACCAGCATTCGCTTGGGGGGACTTATATGCAAAAAAAAGTCTGTGACTAGGGATGAAAAAAGGGGAATTTCTAGTTCATAAAATCCATTGTACTAGTGTTTCAAACTATTCATTCCAAATTAGAAACCCATTGTATCAGCAGGTGATGCCATTAGCTTTCAATACGAATAACGATAAAGAGTTTATAGTGCAGAAACCACAGCAATAGAGACACGACAAAAAGAGCAGAGGGCACAAGAGCAGAAGACAAGTGGCAGTCCTGACATTTATCTCAGATTTGTTCTATAAAATATGTCAACTTGGGTCAGGGAAGGAGGTTACTTTACAAAGAAGAAACAAGGCAAGTAAACAGTAGGGATTTTTAAAAGTTAAATTGATTTTTGTTTGTGGTTTTAGTAAAGTCTGGCAGAAGTGACAGAGGTGACAAACTAAGATTTTAAAGTAATTTTAGTCTTTGTTTCTCAGATCCCGTTATTTTTCCTCCAAAAGTGATAAAAGCTAAGATGTCTTTCTCATTTGCACTTCAAGGGGACTCTTGGCAAAGACCTTATAATCCACAAACAGAATCAGAAGCAACAGCACATTCTCCTCACTAACCAGACAAACAGAACATTTTAAAAAAAGTCTTTGCAACACAGACAAAAAAAAAAAAACGCAACAAATAACAATGTATATTACAGTGAATAGAATTAGAAGTGCTAAAGCTTTTTAAAACAGAACTAGCTTAGAGCAAGGCATGGCATTTCTTTAGAGGAGAGCAGAAAGTCTAGAATATCTATTGTCTCTATACACTGCTCAACTTCAGACCCGAGTAAATTCTGGCATAAACTCTCTAAACTGTATTACACCAGCACCACAGAGAAAGACAATAGTCGTACGGTCATCTGCTTGAAACATAGCAGAATTTTGCCGGAATATCCACTTCCCACTGCAAACCTAATCATCTAGCATAGCTACCCCCTGCACATACAGCACCCATTATGAACAAAACTCTAGCCAGTGAGAGCTCTTTACCTACTGAAAGACAAGGATATCCACTCACCTAAGTTTTATATATAAATGAGAAACTTGCAATAACTTGGAAACAAGACACTGACCTATGATACAAGACAAGCCCATTTAGAACAGAACAGACCAGAAGCTCCACCCAGAATTTTGATCCAGTAAAGATTTTGCAGGACCTCCTACACTTACAATGCAGGTGGAATAACCTTTGAAAGAGAATTCATTCTCTACACCTGAAAACTTCAGATCCTAAAAATCTCTTTTGACACTAGTAACACAATACTGTAACTAATTATATATATATATATATATNTATTGCTGCCCGACGTCAATTAAAAATATAATTCACACTGCATGAGCAATATAAACCCATAGTTTAGCTTTCTGTCTGTCAAAAAAGCAACAGAACAGATTAATACTTGAACAAGAATGTGTTTTCAAAGTTTTTCACAGAAAAAAAAGCTTCTTTAAAGTCAATATTTTCCATCTCGATTTTAAGAAGTGATGAAATACATGAAGCCGTACCTAACACAGGCTGGAAAACTAGGTTCTCAGACAATGCTGGCCAAAATGAAGCAGATCAAATTGAATATTTCTAAGAGCAGGATTTCTGAAGACAATAAAACGAGACTACTAGGTTTTCGAAGCACGCTAGAAGTGAGCTCTGTTATACTGCTGGACGGAGAAAGTGTTATAGGTGGTTCTCAGCTCCAAGATCCAACATTGCTGGACTGAATAAGTTATTTACTCAAGTATTTAGGACTAAGGAAGCTTAAATTTCTTTAATAAGCAGCAGGTCAATTACTGTGCACTTGATATTTTTGACCTTCTAAGCCTTTCACATATAAAACACAACCATCTCTTAAGTCCTTAAAGATGAGGAATGTGAAGACAGCACTTTGGGCTCCTCTTGAAAATCCACCATAACCTCCATATGCTAGAGAAAACTTGAAGGGCATAATTTAAGAGCAACACGTTCGCTCAAGAAATAAAAATCAGGTCAGCTAGCCTCCCTTTTTAAAAAATAAACTCTTCATGCTTGAGAGTGGTTATGATATAAAGAGTAAGTCTGTAAAAACGCCGTTTGACACAGATTTGCCCAGCCTTCCTTCCACTCTGGTCCAATGATCTCTCACTTCAGTGATCAAAAAAATCCCCCAAATACCGTACGTCTCCTCCTTTCAAAGTAACAAGAAGCAAGCTAGCTGATTTCTGCTAACACCACCGAGATAGTGCAGTTATTAGTCACCAAACTGAATGAAACCCCATAGGAGGGGATATGTTGGGCTTAACCCCATTAGTAACAATAGATCACAGCATGATTTTCGTACACCCAACTGAACCCTGAGTAAACTCACTCCGAAAGCTGCTGGCAAACAAACTACCAGAAAAGCCACAGCTAAGAATCCTTTTTTCATATAAAAGTTAATTTTCTTTCTGCATACACGCACAGAAAAGCAAGTACACCATTACTAAGCAGTATTTCACACACCTAAAATTCTGATCAGTGTGATTTCAGGAATATTAATCAACAAAACAAAGAGGTCACAGCTAATGGCTGAACTCAATGACAGATGGATGAATATTGTTTTGTAGAGAGATCTCATATCCCAGAAAGCTATATTAAAAAGTCAGCTTAACAGTTTTCACAAAAAAAAAATTTAAAAAATAATCCAGAAAACAGATGCTTTCTGTAACTAAAACTATGAGTTTGTTGGTTGGCGTGATTTTTTTAAGCATTTCAGTTTTAATAAAACCACAGAACATCGAGACATTTTCTCCTTCCAAATTAATCACCCATTGATATGTTTTCCTGGGACTGAGAGAAACCAAGAGACCTACTCTTTTTGATATTGCCCAAAAATTTGGATTTTATTCTCACATAGTCCAGGTAAAGTGTACTTACTACCAAACTACTGGTTGTTTCATGACAGCTATCAAGTGACTACCTCTGCTCTGATAAAATAACATGTTGCAGGAGCATGAACTTTAGCCTCCCGCATCATAGGCAGGTGCACTGGAACAGTGGGAAATCTTCCTGGAGAGGTCCGGGATGTTGTTTCACTTGCAGGAAAAAGAGAAAACACAGTTTCAAAAATTTCCAGGGCCAGAAACTCTCCCCTACTTCTACTTGGAAAATGAAGACCCAGGAAAATGTAGTCCACAGGTCAAGTTCTCCAGTCCTTTTAAATCTAAAATTGAGGCTTCTCTGAATCAAGATGAATTTTTTGTTCCTCTCTTGTCCAAAATGGAGCAGAAAAGGAATCCCAGGATCAAGGAGCTTTTGCATTTTTAATTATTCTGCTGAACCTCTTTCCACTGCTGCCATAAAATACACCTCCCGTACACCACTCAAAAGACTATGCTAGAAACAAAGTAAAATTTAACACGCTCATGAACAACTTCCCTTCACACAAGTGTCCTAAATTGTAAACTATTTACTAGAATTTCCTTTTGAACCTCATGTTGATATATCTGAGCCCCGGGTTTTGTCAAGGATGATTGTCAAGTGGACTCTAAGTAACTGAAATTACTTTCGCATCTGTGAAACCTCTGATCTGCACTTTTCTTTTAGCAGTACTGCGATTCCTCTGTATAGGGACTTTCATCCAAACAATTTAGAACGCTACATTCTGTTAATACAAAAATGTTCAAAAAATAAACATTTATCATATCCCAAGAAGATAACATCAAATAACTTTAAACAGACAGACACAGCACACACAAATATTTAGTCACCATTAAGACTCGTATGTAGCAAAGAATACTACTAACAAAACATCTGAAATACAAATAGCATTTAAAAAACAGTATGCCCTTTACGTCAACTTTCCTTGTTACTGAGCTTTATACTATTACATGCTCTCACTTCCTGGTTTGTCAGAAACCACACCGTTTTAAAGTCAAAGGTGCTCACCAAAAGGAAGGAGGAGGAACGATGGGTATTTTTAGAGATGTTTTGAGAACTCTGATAATAGCAGAGTATCTTTGTAAACTTAAAGACAGTTTTTCTCCTAATGTTTGGTCCCCTTCAGCAAGGAAACATGAACAACTGGCCTGGTGGTTCTAAATATGGCCCAAGAAGTTCAATGGTATGTATTACGTTTGCAGCTTCAACAGGAAAAGTTGTATCTCACTTTTTAACGAGATCCATTACAAAGTATTAAATGCATCCATACTGTAGTCAAAAAATAGCAGCTGACTACCTGATTCCTTAATTAAAAAAAGGACACTGAAACCACACTCTACTCTTCCAATAAGCAAATTAAGTAAAGTATTTGAATGGACTACTCCCTGACACCCCCACTCCCTGTAAATAGAACATGAAAGTTCTGCCTACTTCCAAAACAAAAAGGGACATAAACATCTTCACAGGAAAAATTGTTTTGGCTTAAAACAACTAAGTGTGTGTTCTGATGACAGTCTGAGTTACTAAATCAACATTTAACTTTCTTGTTAAGTACACCTGTTGAATGTTTAAACACAACAATACACTTCAGTTCTAAATAAAGCAATAATTTCTCTGAGGCAAACTAAGGAGGATGCTGTTCAGATTTGTTTCAAGTTTAAACGCATACAGGAAGGCTCATATGCTTTATTTTCAGATTTTGTGTAAAAAGAACCTAGCTGAAATCTAGTATGATGAAAGTGTAAACATGCAAAAAAAAATACTGACAGCAAAATAACAGCAAAAAAGCAAGGGATTCTTATGCACGCATATGCTCCTCTTTTCTCTCATGCCCAAAAGGGCAACCAACTTACCAGATTAAACACGGTGTCGACTATGTCTCTGTTGGACACTTCCCCAACTTCCACCAGTCCTGTCAGCACAGCAAATTTCATCTTGATGCCTCGGATGGGGAGTCCTGGATTCAAGGGCTGCGGCACACTTCCCCCTTCAGCAGCATTTCCTTCTTTTCCCGCTCCTCCTCCACCTCCTCCTCCTCCTCCATCATCACCTGTTGGCTGAGCAACTTGTTTGTCTTCGCTCGCCATGGCCAGTTTCCCTTCAGGTCACGACTTGAAACGCCAGCGGCCGCTCCGGGAAGAACGAGCGACGTGGGCTACCGGGAAGGGACCGGGTGGCTCGCTCCTGCCCTTCGGCTCCGGCTCCTGAGGAGAGCGGCGTCCGGCGGGGGGGCCGGCGGGGAGGACGCGCCCTGGCGTCCCAGCTCTCCTCCTCACCAGGAGGCGTCTGTCAGCAGCTCTCTGCCCTCCGGCAGGTATTTACGGCCCTGAAGGACAACCCCAGACGTTTTTCAGCCCGCGGCGAGGCCCGGCCGCTCCCCGCCAACCCGGGGGGGTCCCGCCCGGGGGGGTCCCACCGCCAGCCCGCCCCTGCCCCGCGCCGGCCGCCTCCGGA
>VXBO01002039.1:68562-78951 GCA_013400135.1 Rhinoptilus africanus
GGCCTCCCGCGCCGCGGGGTGGCCATTTCCAGCGGGTGGGAGCCGGCGGCAGCCATCCTCCGTTCGCCCGGCGGCGGGGCCGGTGGCCACGGGCGAAGTTTCCCGCCAAGCGGTGGTGGGCAGCGCGAGCCCGTCACGAGCGGAGCTGAGGGGGCCGGGGGACGCGGAGCGGGTCTGTGGGCGCCTGCGGCCGGAGGGGGGGAAGGCCGGGGGGGTAGGCCCGGCCCCGAGGTGCTCCTCCTGGCACGGCAGCGGCCCGCTCCTCACATCTCCCTCCTGCCTCTGCCGGCACCCGCCGCCGATGTGAACAAGTAGCGCCCATCAAATCCCGGTGGCCGGAGGCAGTAACTGCCGTGGGCGAGCCTGTGTTTGGCCATGGAAACGGTGAGCAAAACATCCCCTTGGGAGCCTCCCAACGTAAAACTGCGGGTCCTGCTTCCTGCTGGTTGTACAGCCTGAGAAGCAGTGCCCTTTCCGTGCTTCCTTCTGGGGTGGACGGAGCGACAGATAGGTGTGTTATCGCAGATCATACAGTCATAGACTTGCCTAGGCTGGAAGGGGCCTTTCAGATCATCTAGTTCAACCACTAACGTAACTCTGGCACGAACCGTCACTAAACCATGTCAGTAGGCACCACATCTACCCGTCTTCTAAATACCTCCAGGGATGGCGATTCCCCCACTTCTCTGGGCAGCCTGTCCCAGTGCTTAATAACCCTTTCAGTGTAGAATTTTTTTCCTGATGTTGATCCTAAACCTCCCCTAGCGCGACTTGAGGCTGTTTCCTCTTGTCCCATTGCTTGCTACTTGGGAGAAGAGACCGACCCCCACCTCGCTACAGGCTCCTTTCAGGTGGAGAACGATAAGGTCTCCCCTCGGCCTCCTTTTCTCCAGGCTAAACAACATTTTGTTTGACCTTTTAAATCAACCTATTTGTCTGATATTGCTGTGAATATCTGGTAATAAAGAATTAAGGAGGTCTGCTCCTCCAAACTTGTAATTCAAGGAGTCTTCAACTCTGCACTGTTAATGAGACTGTGTTAATAAGGATTATACATCCTTTTAAGGACAGTGGGAGCTCCTACCGTGTTAACAGACAGGTAAGTGTATCAGTTTTATTAACAAAGTATCACAGCAACAAGGGTTTCCAAAGAAAAGATCATTTCAGGGACCTTGGCATGACTTGCAGATAGATAGATATAGGAAAAAAATATAAATATATGTACATTTCGATGCTTTATGAATATGCTTAGCATCCTCTGTGATGTAAAAAGCTGTTATTTATTTAATTCTATGGAGGGAAAACGAATGAACCTTTAAATTGGTAAAAATTTCTGTGTTTTGAAATCTGACCCCAGTGAAACTCTGAAGAGGCCAACGGGTGTTTTGTCCAGGAAATAGAAGTCACACCTTGTTCTTGATACTGCACCATGTTTGGGACAAAATTATTTGTATGGACGCCTCCCTTTACACAAAAAAAAAATGTACAAACAAAATCAAACCACAGTTTTCTGGAAAACGTCTTTCTGAAGTGACGTGCAATGTTCGTGATAAGCATGCTAAAGAAGATTGTAATTATTAAATACTATTCTAACTGGTTGTATTATTATTAAATAGTATTTTAACTTGTCTGTGGCCTGACTTCGGAATGCCATACTTTGTGCGTGTTGGTATCGTATTTCCCATGGTTTTGGGGCAAAAAATAAAAGACACTCTGGATCATGTTCCATTATAATGCTTGTTCCATTCCCTTCCTATATAATTTTCTTACATTGTTACATTTATCTATAGAATGTGTGTCAAGACTAGAATATTTCATAGCTGCTTTCCTATTTGAATTTCCCAGGCCAAAGAAAGGAGTAAGCTCTTTTTTTGCTTCTTTCTTTCCTTGTTTCCCTTAGTTACATACATACGTTATTAGGAAGAGATGATAATCTCTAATTTGAGTAGCAAACATCTGCAGTTTCTTCCTCAGAATTGGAAATGCTTAGAACTGTAATGCTGACATGTTCAGTCTCTATGAAGCTGCAGTGAGCTTGTGTGGTTATACACATGCTGTATAATCTTGACATTTTAATCTTAGAGTTTCCTGACGCCAGCGTTTCTTAAGCATGTTTTAGATTTCTCTATTGCTTGAGCTTCTCTGTCTTTCTATGAGTCACCTGTAGTTTCCTAAAGTATTGTCTTCCCTCTTGTAAGGAAGATCTAATTTTTATTTGAGCCTTTAAGCTGGCTAACTACATGTTTTTGCACATCAGTTTTACCTGCCTGCTTTTAAGTGCTCCCTGCCTCCAAGGGAGTACTTAAAATGGCCTTTATCTTGGCCTTTATCTTTATACTCTTCATCAGGCTATCCACTACCAGGCAGAAGCAGAAATGAAATATGTTCGGAATTTTTTCTGTACCTAGTGACTTGGAGCATGAGTGCTATTTCTGGCCTCTCCTGTTATCTGTGTAGAATGCAACACTTGTTGTTAACTGTTTGCTGCTTTCTTGTTTGTTTTAATATCACATTAGAAACAAAATAAATAAGATAAAATTAATTGTTAAAGTCCATCTTAATGTATTTCAGATGTTTTCATCCAAAATGCATTCTCCAATAGCCACCAAATCCAGTTTGCCAGTGAAGACAGCACTGTCGTGTTGAATCCTGTCAGATCTTCCTATATTTTCTTACAGATAAATAAATACTTCTTGACCGGTCTTGATTGTTAAAGGCAGTAGGGGATGTGCATCTGTCAAGGCAGGTAATGTTCAGCAGACTGCCAATTTAGGGTTCCACAGACAGTTGTTTTAATTTGATTTTTCAGTCAGGTAATACCAAAGTTAAGTTCACCAAGTGATCTGTTCTCCATCTGGGACAGTTTTCTGTTCAAGCAACCATGGTAGTTGCGAAAAACCCACCACCCAAGGTTTGGAGAAATATGTTAGATAAAAGTTACTTAAAGTATAGCTGAGAATTGGGAGTAAACCCTCCCAATCTGTCTTAATCCTTTGTTGCCCTGAGTAGGTTACAAGTCTAATGCTGGTTCTGCCTTCCACAATCAAACTGGAAGTGTTGAGTTAAGGTAATAAAAAGTGACACAAAGTTTTCTCTGAACCTTACAACCCAAAAGAAAATGACAAATCATGGATTAAAAATTAACTTAAACCCCAGATTGAGAATGAACTCCATACTATTTTATGGAAAGTACCCATAAAGTCTCTCTGAACTTGATTTTAAGAAAAATGAAAAATATACTTTCTGTTTCAATAACCTTTTAAAGTATTACCACGTGTGCTGGTTTAGAAGCTCTATTCAAACCTTCTGACCCCTCTGCTCGGCACTGATCAGACCCCATCTGGGAGGCTGTGTCCCATTGTGGGCTCCCTGGTAAAAGAGGTAGGTGGGTGTACTGGAGTGGGTCCTGCCACAAGCTGCAAAGGTGGAGCAGATACTCAAACGTCTGGTGGAGGAGGAGAGGCTGAGCGGGCTGGGACTGTCCCCCCCGGGGGAGAGAAGACTTGGGGGTATCTTTTCAGAGTGCCTCAACAGCTAGTGGGGGGAGTGATGTACCGCGGCTAATGAGCAGACCCACTGCCAGCTTCATTGCATCTGTTGCAAGAAGAGTAGTTTTTGGCAGCTGGAGTGATTAACCTTTTTAATCGCTGCAGCTAAATCTGAACAGTGCTCAGGGATCAGATCTTTTACATAAAAAACCCCATTTAGTTCATATAGGATAAGAATGCAAGTGTCCATAATAACTTCCTTCTGCTTACACAGTCCAACTAAGTGATGTGTACAGTTTTGTTGGGTTTGGGGGGGGAGGTTCAAGGCATGCAGTGCTGCCAGAAAAAGTTTTGATTTAAGTACAATTTAGCATAAAATACTCTGCCTTTAAGCAAAATATATAATTTCATAACCTTTTATGACAAAATGCTGCTTAATCTTGAGCATTGGACAAGAGGAAATGGCCTCAAGTTGTGCCAGGGGAGGTTTAGATTGGATATTAGGAAAAATTACTTCAACAAAAGGTTTATCAAACATTGAAACAGGCTGCCCAGGGAAGTGGTGGATTTGCCATCCCTGGAGGTATTTATAAGATGTGTAAATGTGGCACTTGGGGACACGGTTTAATGTTGGAGTTGGCAGTGTTATGTTAATGGTTGGACTCGATGACCTTAAAGGTCTTTTCCAACCTAAATTATTCTGTGATTCTATGATTAAGAGCTGCTTTAAAAATCATTAACTAGAAATTAAATCCAAATAAAAAAGCTGCTTATAAATACTGTTGACCTTAAATATGAGAGGTCCTCTCTGTTTCTACGGAGAACATAATACTTCAAGAGAGCAATGTAATCCCAAAATAAAGATTAACCTTTCCTAAAGAGGAAGATATCTTCTGACTAGGTGTGAAGGCTTTTGCAATACCTGTTAGATGGTATTATTTTATTTTTTAAATATACTTTTGTGCATTTTTATAATGTAGAATTTTACTTTTTTATAATGTATTTTTTAAAATGCATGTGGTGAATTTGACTCATTTTGCTTAGAAGTGTAATCAGTACATCTCTTTGTCTGCATCATGTGCTTGTGATTACTACTGTCAGTGTGTTTAAAAGCACTGAATTAACAAATGAATGCTTAATGAGTCTCAGCTAGGTGGCATTAGAAAATGCATTTCCATTCTCTGAGGAAATTATGCGCTGAAGAAGCTGCTTTAGCTCATTTCTTCGGTTCCTTTGGTTTAGGAAGGATCTTCAAAATGTCAGTGTAATTCCTTACGCTATCCAAGCCATGTCAGGAAATATCTCATCTCCGTCACAGGAAATATGAACTTTAACCACAGTAAATTCCGAATGCAACTTATGAAGCAACTTGTTGTGCATTATTTTTAATGAGCACTCCTTACTTTTGAGTCGTACACCCTTACTTTGTGAGCCTTTTTTCCACTCCCTCATTGGTGCTAAAAGATGTAATTGTTGTGAAATTCCTCTTAAAAATACAGTTTCTGAGAGCACTGTAAGACCTGTTTACTTGGTTTTCTGCTTTGGTAGTAAACTCTATGCTGTGTTTGGGCAAAACAAAGGTGTATGACATTAGCATACAGAAGACACTCCAAAACATGTTTCTTCACTAAGGCCCTATTCACGAAAACCTGAGTTCAAATGCCGTTTGCATCAGGCCAGGTATCTAAGCTTGCAGAGGGTGCTGGAGATGGTGGCCGAGGGAGGTGGCCTTGAGCCTGCGCTCACCTGCCCTGCTGTGCTGGACACAAGGGCTCTGTGAGACTGGGGGAGCAGCAGCTCCTGGCCCAGCAGCAGCTGTGCCCACCCCCATCATTGCACGCCTGCCATGTCTCACGTGCTGTCCAAACTCTGCAGCCAAACCCAGTTTTGCTATTTAAAAGGCCAGAGTTGAATGCAAAGAGTCCAAAAGAAGCAAAAGGCTTATGAATAGCTCTGTATTAGAGTTTTGAGAGGGATTATGAGAGGTTTTCTGCATAAAACTCTAGTATGATCTCAGAGGATGTTTTGAAATCTCCAACAAATTGCTTCTGACAGAGGCTGGATTAAGATCTGCAGAATAAATGCAGTTACAGGCTTGTGCTACATCACAGAAAGGGATGAGTAACAAAAACTTTAATAACAATAATAAATAATATAGATTTATTAAATAACTATTATTTAATAATAATAATAATTATTGTTGTTGTTATTATTATCATTATTGAAACAGCTCACTGTTGGCATATATTGTGGTGCTTCAGTGTTTCAGGTCTATTGTATAGTTACAACTACAAGGATTAGAGATGCCCCTGTAAGGAATACATAAACTATGTAATCTTCCTCTGGCTTTTAGTGCTTCTCTGGATCACAACGTTGAAGTAAAAGCAGTTAGAAGAGAACAGACAAGCCTGAGGATTTCAGCTAAGTCATTGTTTCCCAGAGACTGTGCAGCAACTGGTGGCTACACAAAACGAAAACAAAGTGGGGGTGTGGGTGTGCGTCTCTGAGAATTCACGCTGCGTTTGTTTTTCTCCTTTTTAAATAGGTATTATACATTTTGGATGCTGTATTAATTTTAGCTCACATGAAACTTTTACGTTATAACTACTAACTTCTTAACTTTTATTTTAATCTGTCACACAATTTTTTACTATCTCATTCTCTTTTTGTTATTGCTCGCCCTGAAGAGATACTCGTGTAGGATTCCGAGGGAGGAGGCTCTGTTGGAGGGAGGAAATTGGAAGGGCTGTGCGTAGGAGGATGAGCAGGACAAGGAATAGGAGGTAATCTTCATGTTTTGGAGGGAAGGAGAGGGAATGTATCAAAATACTGAGGTGAATTAAACGGAGAACAGAACAGTAGAAAGTGAAAGGAATAGGGATTAATAGACTGTTTTAATAGAAACAGGGATCGGTGGCAAGGAGGTGTACAGGGAGGCAGTCCATAAAGGGCAGTAAAGAATCAAGGGAATCAGTGTTTTAGGAGTGGAATGAAAACAGAAAGATTTTGAAGACTGCAGCATTTACCCGCTCTTCCAAACTGCGGTGTCTTTCATTAGAACATTGTGATAGCCATGTACCGAGGAACGTTATTTCATGTACTTACTTTAAGAAATCAGAATTAACTAAAGTGATGAAGGATTGTCTGAGTATATTAGCTGTGGTATTTTGCATATCAGGGCACTCAAACTTACTACTTTGGAAGGCAGACAGGTGCCAGAAAACAGCAGCTTACTGTTAAGCGTCAGGCACTGTGGAAAGTTAGTATTTCCTGAAGATACAAATCTTTTGCATAATCCTTTCTGTATTATCCCCTACATCCGATGAATTCCTACCCCTGCATTTGAACCCCTGCATCTATGAAACTAGAGATCCACCACCATTCTGGTTACTCCAGTTAGCACTAACTGAAAACAAAAAATGTGTACCTCTACCTCAAAATGCTGTGAGTGTCTAGCGAAAACAGGACCTCTGGAGAAAATCTGGAATCTCGCAGCATAGGTTGGCTGTGGTATTAGGGCACAGTAAAATTTTGACTGAACTTCAGAAATTAATTAAGCAAAGGTAGATCTAAACAGCTTCCATGGCATTATGCCCATCTTGGTTTGGCAACACTTGACCAGATGGTAATACATTCGTAAGTGGTGCTACCAATGTTATAGCAATTAATCTGTTGTAAATGCCAATACAGAACACAAAGCCAGTCACAGCTATTACCTAGATGAATAATACTTTGTGTGAAATTTATTTTCTTTATGTTAATAAAAGTTGACTTGTCACACAAGTCAATTGAGATGTGTAGTGACTTAAATATCACATCAAATTATCATGCAAAACTGTTGATTATAATGTTACTAGTAAGAGCTAAAGCTGCTGTATCTCTGCAGCTGCCAGCCACCTACTCACCTATCTAAGAGATAAGCTGATCTGTTTCTGTTAATAAGGATTAGCCACAGTTATGGAAACCATTGATTTGCATACGTACAGATAAAGGAAATTATATTTGTGATAATGCTATTGTACTTTATTAAAAATATCCACAGGATGCTATCATGTGGAAAGCTTGAAAAAATGCTGAGCCAAACTCTGATATGCTGCAGCCGCATTGTCCTGGTTGAGTATCTATAGAATTATTGTTCATTACTGCTATACTGCGGAGTTTCACATATATACTTAAGGATTGTTTCACTGCACTAACCACAGTCCCAATAAATGCAAAAAGATCGCAAAGATCCAGAGGTTTTTCAAAACCTAGTCTAACACTTCTCATAAATCCAAAATTCACGCTGAAATTTTCAAGAGAAAATATTTCTGGGAGATGAGTTTTCAAATTCATGCCTGGAAGGCTAGAAAGATGTTCAACAGGATTGTTTTAATCAAGGATCTGCATCAGATGAAGAAACTGTACACTTCAGATCAGTGAAAAATGCCAAAAGAGGTGGAAAAAAGAGTAGAAGGTTAGTACTGCACATCTTATTTTCTTTATTTCTAGTCCATTTAGGAATGGTCATTTTTCATATGGGAGAAGAATAGTGAGTGGAGAACGTTGCAGAAATAATTGCACAGTTGTGATCACCTAACACACAAGTAGGCACTGGAAATCTTTAGACAGAGCTTCACAAACTGTGTCATGTTCCAGTGGTGGCACACCGAGCGTTCCTGAGCAGTGTGCCATCCCGGAAAGAGCCAAGGGCTGCTGCTGCCATGGTGGCTTTCAACAGCAACTTCAGCTATTGCATTTCCTCCTCCGCAGGCCTGGCCAGGGTCCCCAGAGGTCTTTGTAGTGGTACTTAGTGAATCCTTCTTCTGTAGGTGCGATCCACCTCCAGATGCCTCATATGTCTGAAGGAAGATTAACAGTCTAGACTATTCCACATTCTACACTTCAATAATTCTGAGGTAAAATCATTATGCCCAAGGTGGATTTTTTTTTTTTTCCGAGTATAGCTAATGTTGCACTATAATAATATTTTTTATTATTGCTAATTAAGAATCTTGCCTTCTTTGAATTCTAATTTTTTAATTATACTGTCAAATTCATCACTAATGGTTCCCTTTATCATAAAAAAGCTACCTTTCTTCTTCATGTTTCCATTCCTTTGTTATGTTCTTATGAGCTTGCAAATCTGTAAGCACTTTTCTCCATTTGCAGGCCAATGCCGGGAGGTCAGGATGTTTATAAGGACTTGGAATTCAAAAAAATAATTTTGTATTTTAGTTTTGATTATTGCCACTTAAGCATAATGACAACATCCATCCAGTTAAAAGTTCAGTTTCATTGGAAATTGCTTTCTTTTCAGTGAACGACCGCTAATCAAAAATGTATGAGCTATGCTTTCATAAGTAAAAAAAAAATGTAAAATAGTCTCATAAGTAAAATAAAATAAAAAATGGAGAGTGAACAACTTTCTGTTCTAACGTGGCCATCTGTCATTTATAAAGACATCACCCCATTAACCTGTCTAATCAACTCCATTCTTTTTTCAAAGTTGGTTAAGTAAGTTTATGAGGAGACATAGATGTTCTCTTGATTAAATCTGTTGTAAAACGGCCTCCCCGGTGTTCTGCTTTGTGTGCATTTACACATCTAAAGGTAATTACAAGTACATATCACTACTGTAAATTCCATGCTTGTCATATTACAGTACATGACATTTTCATTTCCTCCTGGTGAAAATGAAATCTGATATTTTCTATTCAAGCAATAATGGCCAATTAGAATTTGTTATTATTAATGTTTGTCCCAAAGTGCTCCAAGTCATGAGGTGGTTTCCTCCGAGGCAGTTGAATTTATAATGTGGAAAAAAGGGGGTTGACATGTTGCTATACCACCTTCAACCATTCCTTCTCAAGCCTGGTTACTCCTTCAACAAACTGGGAGATCCCTATGGAAAACCCACAATGTGGGGAAGAATATTACTCAGTTCACATCTAAAGTAGAGGGTTGAAATAACTGATTCTCCTTGTCAGAAATGTCTGAAGCCTGTTTCTGACCTTTCCTCCCTGATATTTTGCTTTTATCACAGGGACCAGGGCTTAGTTCTCTCGCAAGTGAACGTAGCTCTGCAGAGCTCAGAGTCAGTTAAGTCACATCAGTTCTGTTGCAAGGTGGTCAGCTCTCTTCATCAGGATTTCTTCGGTGCCTTCAGGTTCTACCAGTCATGGGGAAAATATTGGAAACTGACCCTTTGAGGAACGGCCCGAGGAATGAATTCCCTTCCTGGGAAGCACCCAGGAAGGCTACTATAATATGCAGTCAAAGTTTATGTAAATAGCTGAAACACTGAATATGTTTTAAATGCTTTACTAGTCTCTTAGATAAGTTCCAAATAGGTTATATTTGATAAAATGCTATTTTATTAAGGAAGGGCAGGCCACTCAAGACGACTACAAAGAGGTAGTGAAGCTATATAGGGGAAAAATCAGGAGAGCCAAAGCCCAGCTAGAACTAAACCTGGCTTCTGTTGTCAAGGACAACAAAAAAAGTTTCTATAAATATATTAGCAATAAAAAGAGAGCTAAGGACAATCTCTGTCCTCTTGTAGATGGGGCTGGTAACATAGTGACCAAGGATGAGGAAAAGGCTGAGGTATTTAATGCCGTCTTTGCCTCAGTCTTCAGCAGTAGGACCAGTTGTTCCCTGGGTACCCAGACCCCTGAGCTAGAAGACAGGGATGGGGAGCAGAATGAAACCCCTGTAATCCAAAGGGAAATGATGAGGGAACTGCTTCAGCACCTGGAGGTGCACAAATCTATGGGGCCGGATGGGGTCCACCCAAGGGTACTGAAGGAGCTGGCGGAAGTGCTCACCAGGCCACTTTGCATCAGTTATGAGCAGTCCTGGATAACCAGGGAGGTCCCAGCTGACTGGAGGTTGGCAAATGTGACACCCATCCACAAGA
>VXBO01002039.1:79576-104247 GCA_013400135.1 Rhinoptilus africanus
GGTGGTGGATTCACCATCCCTGGAGGTGTTTAAGAAAAGGGTAGATGAGGTGCTTAGGGACATGGTTTAGAAGTGGGTTTTTGTCAGGGCAGGTTAATGGTTGGAATTGATGATCTTAAAGGTCCCTTCCAACCTCACCGATTCTATGATTCTATTTTTTCATTGCCAATTTCAGCATTTGGATAATTTTTTTATTGCCTGATTCTTCTTTTATTTAAAATAAAATATGTGTCCCTAAATCCTGAGATGAGTAGATTTACACATATGGAGAACTTTTTGTAAAGACCCTTCAATGGTGATGGATAGCACATTTAATTTTAGAGGAGTACTGACCACTTGGTTTGAGAACCAAATCTCTTTACGTTATATGTGAAATCTTCTCTCTAGAAACTTTTCTCTCTGGTGGTACCTGGAGAGACAGGCGACACACAAACCCACAGTGAAGAGAGGAGGAAAGACAATTCTATATCGCATGTGGAGGGAGAGAGGGTTAAAAAAGAGCAAGCAGTTGGAATTATGTCGTGGCACATCATATGACAGAAAACAGACGACAACTTTTGGGGTGCTCCATTTAGAAGATGGAAACAGATCCACTCTGACTGAGATGCTGTGGAGGAGGCTGGTGAGGATCGTCTGGAGAGTGTTACAACTCAGAGAGCGGCCAGCACGTCTCTTGACAGATCTCAGGTTATTAGAAATTCAAAGGCAGCCGAAAAATACCCAGACAAAAAAAAAAATAAATACCCATAACCTTGTCTCAAGCACAGAGACAGAGGAGCGGAGAATTTGTTCCTGAATCTGGCTGCCCACTTTTTCCCAGTTCATAAGCACATGGAGCATAGTCACAGACACAAAGTGGCAACTGTTTCATTTTTTTTCTCTCCTTGAAGAAAACCCATACTTTGAAGAACAAGGAGTAAACTTATGCCACCTTTACAGTCTGAAGGCAAACGGATGTGGCCGCTAAAATTCTAATCCAATATTGGCAATTTTAAAAACTGAATGGTTGTGCACAGTTTGAGACCTACTTTACTGGCTCTTGCTTTACAAATTTCTTTTTCTCAGAAATGAAGGGAGCTAATAGCAGCAGTAGAAGAGAGTAGAAGCAGAAGCGGCAAACTAAAAACTCTGAACTTCAGCGTGTCCGGGCAGCTTGCAGACGGGATCTCACGGGAGGGTGCTCTGAGGGGCCAAGGCCCACGGAGAGCAGCTCAGTCTTCACGGGCGGCCTCCTGAAAGCACAAGGAGGGTCCATCCTGAGCTGCAGGAAAATGGGTGCGCGCAGCAGGCGGCCAGACTGGCTGAACAGGAAACTCCTTGCTGAGTTCAGACGCCATAAGGAAGCGTCTGGGGCTGGAAGTGGGGATGGGCTGCGCGGAAGAAACAGAAGTATCGTGGGCACGCAGGGATGGAGTCGGGTGGTGGAGCGGTTACATGTTGCCCAGAGAGGCTGTGGAATCCCCAGCCTAAAAAACCTCAAATGCTTAAGACCCTGAGCAACCTGACTGAACTTTGGAACTAGACCTGCTTTGGGCAGGAAGCAGAATTTACTGTCTGAGTTTTTACTATCTCTACAGAAAGGCGACTCTCAATTTTAACTTAGACATATGAATTGAACCTAATTTAAACCTAGTCCTTGCTGTTTAATTTCTGGCAGTCTTTCTTTTCAAATTGTGTGAAATTTATGTACCGCTACGTGGGTTTCTTTCTGGGAGGGGATGTCAGTTTTCAAAGCAGAATCTGCATTGTCATGAGGATTTTAAAGATGGAATCAATTAACAGACTGATTTAATGTAGGCTAAAATTGTTTTTCTAGAGAAACACAGACCAGGGTCTGCCTTTTAGTTATTTCTTTCTAGGTGTGTAGGCATTTATAAAAATACAATGGGATTTTTTGAAATGAGACGTACTTCAGGGTATTGTTTAAAATTGTCTTGTTTGGAACATTGATAGTTATAAAAAAAGAAGTTTACAAATATTTTCTGATACCCAGTCATATCAGAGGAAAAAACCCCACCCTGTGTGTTAGCATAATGAAAAATACATAATATGAGAGTAGCTGGGATTTTCTACAACATTCGCTGCACTCTTTATTCAACAAGTTATATAAATGGGTCTAAAAATATTTATAGTAGGTAAGTGAACTAGGTGACTTCTTGATGGCACTTTCTGTAAAGTATTTCTGTAATTTCTTTGTCAGGATGTCACATTATTACATACCTGAGCCCAGGGTTGAGAAGTCTTTCTGCATAAGCCCATGCCTTTTGAAATACACTAAGGTATCTTCCATTACAACATCATAGATAGCTGAAAGAGATCCAAAGAAGAAGGACTAGATGCAGAAATAAAGGTTTCCATGTTCTGGTAGTGCAGCTGCATTGGTTTTGATGACAGTGCCATGGGTGGGTTTTTCCCCCTCTTTTCTTTTTGAGTACACTTCCAGCAAAATGGCAAGGGTATTTATCCATTTCAGAAGGATCTCTCTTTTTTAACTTAAGTTTGTATCTTAAAAGGATGCAAAATTAAAAGTGGTTATCATTCAGTTGCATATAACCTCACTGTTTGAATTGATAAATGTTGTAAATGTTGCAAACTGGAGTCTTGCTTAACAAAAGGAGCAATAATGGAACAGAGTGTTTGGGATTCAGCTGTAGAAAATGACCACAACTATCCATATGTTTTTAGAGGCTTGAATCCCAGTGTTACAAGAGTGTGAATGTTGTTGGGGACTGGGTATAGTATTATTCTAGTGATAAGTCTCTTTTCCACTTTTTCAAAAAAGAATTTTCCACTAAAATTATGACTGACAGGTTTCCTACACCACTTGCTACTCTCAAATATTTTGGAGGCTCCCATCGTCTTGATACAAAAGGGGATGATTTGGCCCTGGCACCACGTATGCACTACGCATCACACTATGACAGCTCGTAGTCCAAAGATCACAGTTTGGAAACACTTATGTGAGCAAATAACTGTGTTCTCCACTTACTAAATTAATTTAACTAGCCACATTGTGAAATTATACTGCAAGCCATTCATGATCCTTGAGGTGAAACATGTTACTCTTCAAATAATGTTTTATAGTGAAATATTTTTTCCTTGAAAGGAAACAAAAATCCACAGAAATATATTAATATACTTAATAACATATCCACCTAGTACAACTGATGATTGGGTAAATAGACATTCAGCCATATGCTTTTTAGACAAAAACTTTTAAAGTCACATTTTCTTAATTTGAAGTGGGTGATGGCTAAAACGCATGAGGAAACTCAGATTTTTCTGCCAACTGCAGCATAGTGGAAATCTTCTTGCATAATGAAGTGTTAACTAAGTCATGCTTTTGCAGAATGATTTAAAGTGTGATTCCGCCACCAAGAGACTGTAAAAAAAGCAGGGCTCCATGGTGTCTCAGTAATTTCAGCATAAGATGTGCTGAGTTTGCAAGGAAAAAAGGTGGGAATGTTTGGTTTGGGAATTTTTCCTAATTTCCAGTCCTCCAAACTCCTCCTTTGGGCTTTTTGCATCTCATGCATCATTAGGTGGAATAAATTATCATCAGACTAAATTGCATGATTAACTATAGCTGAGTTGGCAGTAGAGGGAGGGAGACTTTAACCTGCACCATAGGCAAATTTAGCAGGAAATAACTGTTAAAGAAAATGCTCAATCACCTCAACTAGGGCACTTTTACAAAATATTTTATAGAAGAATCAGAGCTTTAAGAGAAGTATAATAATGAGACAAAACAAGCTTGTATAAAAACATGCAACGAGTTTCAGAAAAACTCACGACAGTCAGAAAAATATCAGCTTTATGGATAAATTTCAGAATGTTCTATTAAACATTGGGGGGGAAAAAAAACAATAGAGAAGCACATGGAAAAATAAAATTTTGATAATCAATTATTTGCTTAGCAAAAAACCCCAATCAACTCTCAAAAAACCCAAACAACAAACAACAAACCAACCAAACAAAAAAAAAAACTAGAGAGAACAGATTTATTGCAATGCAAGTAAATGTCCTAAAATAGGTAAATCTGAGTAATCCACTGAAGCGTAATCTAAAAAGGCAGAAGATTATAGAGCGCAGGAACTACCTGTCCCCCCACCCTGTTTAATTTGCAGAAGTAAAAAACTAAGAGGCAGCATGTAACATCTGGTCTCTATTCCCTACAGAGACCACATTTAATTGTGCTTATAAAAAGAGACCAAGATTTTTGTCTAAACCAGCTTTCTGCTCTTTAAAAACCTCCAACCATAGTACTCAGTTATCTTGGCTTTGCTGGTTCACAATCTCTACAACCCACCCTCCAAAGCAGCAGCAGAATGAAACGAGTGGTGATTTTCTGTGGGGGTGGGCAGATATTGGGAGACACTGGCACCTCCCTTCCCTGCCTGCTCCCCACTGCTGGGGCTGCAGCAAGGAAGAGAAGAGGTGAGAGGGGCTGGAAATGCAGTGTGCTACCCTCTTATTATGTGTGCTGGAAAGCGAGCCATGCTAGCAGTAGTTTTTTCTTCATAATTTATGTGTTATGTCATAATGTTTCGCTACAGTGGGATTCAAAGTATTCAAAGTATTTTTAATTAGCGAGGACCCACAAAGGAAGAAAGTTGTACTCACACAAGGAAATAGGACAACATGGAGGTCCTCATGTGAGCCAGGGTTCTAAGGAAATATTGTCAATGAGGCAAAAGGCTGCCTTCATCTAGATTTACACTGTGGTGTAAATACTTAGAGCTACCTAAATAATGTAAATGTGAAGCAAAATCAAAAGCAGAACATTAAATAGACTATAGAAGTGCTATGAAAAAGCATATGCTCGCCAAGAATTAACACTGCCTGGCAAAGCACTCAGACCCTGATTTTTTTCTGCCTAAATCACACACGAACTGTTGATGGATGTTACTTCAAATGAAATTTAAGTTTGATTAATCTGTTCCTTAATATCTTCTTGTTGTAGGCAAAAATAGAGAGTTATACAGAACAAACCTAAATGTTTTCCCTAAATTAGAGGCTTTTATGTATAAAGATAACTTCAGTGAATTTGCCATCAGGCTCTAGCGTGCTGTGTGGAGATAGAGAGTTGGTATGCAAGTTATTTCTGCAGCTCTACCTCGTCTACAACATTTGCTAAACTGGAAGTGCAAAAACAGTTGTAGGAGTTATCCGAGAAGGGCAGAGGGGAATTTAAAACAAAGGGCTTGTGTTTTACTTTGCTTGTAAGGCAGAAGCAAAGGGCAATTTGGCGATAGTGTGTATTATGTATGCTTTATGACAACTAAAATGAAAGGGAAGATTGCTTTTTTTACACCTAGAAAGAATAACTGTCCTGATTTAGATACTAAATAAAATGCTGCTGATAATGCCTTCCTCAAACATGAGGACATAAATAAATTATACAAGAATAATTATTTTGTTGTGCACTATGTTCATAAATATTAGATAGGAAAAAAAAATCTCAGTTACAGAAAGCAACAAAAGCTAGTGAGGTCTCTTGAGTTTTCCTTTTATTAAAATAAATCAGTAGTCTTGCTGGGATTTCTTAAAAATAATTTATATCCAGAAGTTAAATATGTTTAAATAAATTGACTGCACAGGTCTTCCAAAGAAAGAAAGGCCCAACGCTACACTCAGAGTTTTGGAGAGAGTTTCTGGATTTATTCTGGTAGGTTAAAAAGTATATGTTAAATAAAGCATAGTTTCTGATGATTACTTGATAATAATTTGTACGGTCTGTGTATAAAAAGATTGCAGGTTTCTATAAAAACATCTGGTTTGGTAGGAACTGCTGGTTTTCACTGGTGGTTTGGGAAACAAAAAGGTATTTCAAGGTTAAATTTCTTAGGACACTTTAAAAAAAAATCTTTGACACGTAGCAAGAAGAAAACATTACTAAAAGAATGATCATTTAAATAGAATTAATCAAAAATTTTTTTGTTTAGACTGGAAACCTGAAAGGACAAGACCAAACAAGACTCTCATGCCCCCTATTTTTTGAAAAAAGAACAAAAGAAAAAAGATCCTAAAGTGTCGCCTGAGCTGTATGCTGTTAGCTCTCCTTGACTGTAAAGGTCCCCCTCACTTCATCTGTGCTCTGTAATAAGGATGGTGACTTGTCCTTTCTTCTAACCTGTAGAAAGATCTTTGGAACTTTGGTTTAGGGAGGCTGAGAATGGGCAAGTTTCTGATACTTACGTTGTCCTTATCTTACCCAACAATTAGTAGAAAAGTGTACTACAGACCCCGTCATGTTGAGGAAACTGATTGTAAAGGCCAGTAATGTTGGGTCACAGAGACAAAAAACTCAAAATGGTTAAGCAGTTTCATGGGAAATGGAGAAAGATAGAGGACAATACAGGATATGTTGGTTCCTCTATGTTTCCAAAGATTTACAGGGAGTACATAAAACCTCCTGGCTTCTGAATTATGAAACCACATTTATTCCTAGGTGGAGGTTGCAACCCCACATAAGGAGACAAATCCTCTATTTCCCACAAAGCCTTCCCACTCCCCCAATGAGATGCCAGGCCTTCATAGGAAGTGATAGAACAAGAGCTTAATGGCTTCAAACTGGAAGAGGGTAGATTTAGATTAGATATCAGGAAGAAATATTTCACTATGAGGGTGGTGAGGCACTGGAACAGGTGGCCCAGGGAGGTTGCGGATGCCCCATCCCTGGAAGTGTTCAAGGCCAGGCTGGATAAGGCTTTGAGCAGCCTGGTCTAGTGGGAAGGGTCCCTGCCCGTGGCAGGGGCTTGGAACTAGGTGATCTTTGAAGTTTCTCCCAACTCAAACCATTCTATGATTCTATGAAAATTAAAGTGAGAACTTCTTTCCATTATCTTCCAAACCCAGTTCTAGCACGGAGAGACATATCTTTCATAACCAGTTCTGGCCATAGGAAATTACTTCGTTTTACAAGATGGATATAAAAACCATGTTGCACACCTCATCTCTTCTTCTGTCTCCTGCCAGTTGCCAGACACCTCCCTCATGGGCCAGTCTGATGGGACAGTGGGCAGGAATACCTCTGCTTCTTACAGTCTCTAGTGAAGCTACCTTGCATGGGGCAGTAGCAAAGTCTTCCTTTCCAGCAAAGATCCTTCCCATCTACTCAGCACTGGTGAGGCCACACATGGAGAACTGTGGCTCAGCCTTGGTCAATGGCAGTTCCTTCTTGCAGATGGCTGGAACTAGCTCCATCCACCATGGGGGCAGCTCCTGGTGGCTTCTGTGAGAAGCCACCACTGCAACACCGCTGCTACCAAAACCGTGACACATAAACACAATACAGAAACACAGATAATTTAAAAAGAGAGAGGGTACAAGAAACACAGGCAAGAATTAAAAACTAGGGATACTGAACCACATAGAGGGAGATGCTGAAACAAAATTTTTAAAGTGACAGGTGACAAGACATTGCAGGAGGAACTCATCAGTGATCTGGAGGAGGGGATTGAATGCACCCTCAGTAAGTTTGCAGATGGCAATAAACTAGGCGGGAGTGTTGATCTGCTGGAGGGTAGGTTGGCTCTGCAGAGGGATCTGGACAGGCTGGATCGATGGGCTGAGGCCAATGGCATGAGGTTCAACAAGGCCAAGTGCTGGGTCCTGCACTTGGGTCACAACAACCCCAAGCAGCGCTACAGGCTCGGGGCAGAGTGGCTGGAAAGCTGCCTGGTGGAAAAGGACCTGGGGGTGTTGGTGGGCAGCCGGCTGGATATGAGCCAGCAGTGTGCCCGGGTGGGCAAGAAGGCCAACAGCATCCTGGCCTGNGGAGGTGTTTAAAAGACGTGCAGATGGCGCTTGGGGACGCGGTTTAGCGGTGGCCTTGGCGGTGCCGGGTGAGGGGTTGGACTCGATCTGACAGCAGTTCCCCAGCCGGAGCGGTTCCGCCGCCTCAGGGACGGGGGCGGCGGCGGCACCGGGCGGCTCCATCGCTGCCGCCTTGCCCCCAGCAGGCGGCGGCGCGAGGCNGGGGCGGTGGCGCGGAGCACGGCGGCGCCTCCGCGCATGCGCCCTCCCTCTCCGCCGCCTGACCCTGCCGGGACACCGTCCCCGCCGCGGCCCGGGCGCTCCCCGCCACCCCCGGTGGGCAGATAACGAGCCCAGCGCCCCCCTTTCTCCCTGGGCATCCCCCAGCGGGCCGGGGGGCTCGGCGGCGGCCCCCCTCCGGCCCCGCCACCCTCTCCCTCGGTGCAGCCGCAGCCCCGGCGGGCCGGGCGCAGGGCTCAGACCCGGTCGTTCTTACTTGGTAATTACTCTGGATATTGAAGCCAATTTCCCGTTATGGGCTTAGGCCCTTTCCCACGTAAGGTGTTGGAAAAAGGCGGTCGCTACTACAGTATCATCAAGGTCTGTATGAACCGCTGCTGCCTGCAGGAGCGGTGTCTCACTGGGGAGTTTTGTTCCCCACGTTACCAAAGGCAGGCCTGTGCTTTGTTTCTAAAATAATTGCTTCTTACTGACTTTCTTACTGTGTGAGAAAATAGCTAATTACTGACCTTCTTACTGTATAGAGTTATTCACTAAGCTGATGTTACAGATAGTGATAATGAGAAGACAACCAGAAGTAGTTAATCACCAAGGATGGAATAACAAGAAGTAGTTAATCACTCCAAGGTTCTTCTATATGTCAAATACGTGCTCCTATACCAATTAAAAGAGTTACGGCTACTTCAAAGAACCTTCTCGAGAAGTTGGCAAACTTACAGCACACTTTTACTGTCCTGAGATGACTCAATACCTTAAAAGGATAATGTAAGGAAGGGTCTCCTTACCCAAAAGACCACTGAGACACTGACGCCTGCGCAGAAGTGTTTTGCCAATGCAGCAAAGTTTGATACGCATGGGTAAAAAGGACTATTCCGTCATCCTGATGAATATGTAAGCCTAGGCAGAATAATGAGAATATTTTGTGTATAAATAATGGATGAATACCCCAGTAAGGTGTGCTAGATTTGTGGGATTTCCTCCTAGCACCCGACGTCGAATAAAGCAATATCTCCTCTCTAACTGCTTTTGGTTTCGAAGGCTTTCATTTCAGGTAACACCCACCTTTCTTCCATAAAGCAGGCAGCGCAGGATGCCCTACAAGCAGCTGTTCTGGCCTTACTGCTGCTTTCTCTTGTGTTAACGAGCCAGCTGTGTTGGGGTGCGGAAACCACACGTGCCTCCCGTAGACCAGAGAGCCTGCGCGCGCAGGTCACCCTGCAACAGCTGGCCTTCAGGTGGCTTCATCCCAGGTGACACAGTGCCTCGCCCTCAACCTGTCCCTGCACCGGTACTTGCTATTGCTGGGGGGGATGCAGGGACCTGTGGTTCTGGGTCAAACATACATCTCCAGGGGCTGGCATAGTATTCCAGCCTCCTCGCGCCTCTGGGGACAGCTCTGGTCCTGCAGACCAGAGAATAAAACCTTTTTCAACCTAATCCATAAAAAAAAAGACAGAAAAATCACTACAGGTGGAAGGTACCAGTACTACTTGATATTATTAAAATAAAAATAGCTGGTAGTTGTGTATTAATGACCCCTAACAATCCATCTCAGCACATCTGCGTGAAGTGAAATGCCTCCTTTCTTCAGGTGAGGAAAGCTTTTTAATCTCAGGACTCCTCTCAGGACATCTCTAGCCCAGTCCACCCCTATGGAGGCATGATGGCATCAGCATGTCTTTCTCCTGGACTGTTTTCTCCAGGATGAGAGTGATCCAGCCAGCAACCACAAGCTGGTGTGCAACTCTCCCCTATCTCGGTAGGTCTGTTTCCAGACCAGGCATCATCACCCTGCATCAGTCTCGGAAGCTCCAGGCTGCCGGCCTGCGCGGGCCCATGTGGTACAGAAATGCCCAGCAGTCAGTCCTGCTTCGTTGACAGCTCGACTGACGTTTATTTGCTCAGCCAGGCTTTGTAATGCTGAAAGGGCTGCTGGACTTAACTTTAGCACAGTAGTTTGCATTTCTGCCCAGAAGGCGGTACTTTTCTCCATGGGGCACAGCACAGCACTGTTCCTTTGGCTTAACGCAGGGCATGCGACCTCACGCCTAAAACACAGCAAGACATATGGTCCAGGACTAAGTTTCCTACCGAGGAGGTGTAAGGGCTAAGAGGATGGCGAGTGCTGCTTTTCCTTCTTCATTCCTGAGCTGCAGTTCAATTGAAGCCACAGCTGGACCAGGGAACAGGCTCTCTCTCCAGCTATCCAGGTGGACCCAAAAAGCCTACATGATACAGGCCACAGGTTTAGAACTATTTTCCCCCTGTAGTGAGTCCAGTAATTTCCATCTGATTAAAATGTCTCTTCAGAAAAACAGGCATCCAATTTCTCCATAAAGAGGCAGACAAAAGCTGGCATGCATCTGGAATTCGTGAAACAGAAAACAAGTGAGAAGCTCAGGAGCATGTAACACAATGCACCACCTCAGCACACACAGGTAACCACCCTTTCCTTCCCAACCAGAGAGACGGAATTCACCATCAGCTGGGCTTTCTGCATGCGTGTCCCATCAAAATGCAGTAATTCACAAGAGAGCGAATTAGTGCTGTGAGCTTTTGAAACAAATAAAAGAAAGACTCCAGGCTATTAGAGTAGGAAATGAAAGGGCCTATGAGCTAGATAATTTCACCTCTGTAACTTTTTTTAATGAGTTAGTAATTCCTTCTTTAATTCCTTCTTTAAGAGATGGAGCAGAAATACGGCAAGCTACATCAAAATATCCCAGAGAAGAATCTTGACCTCCAGCACTAGACGAGTAATCATATACTATAAGAACCCAAAGGCAAATTACTCCCTGACTGGGCTGGCACTTGCCCAGGCAGTAGTCCAAAGCTTGGGTACCCACAAAAAGCACCACTGCTGGACATCAGGAATGTTTCTCCTGCACTCTAAAAGGTGCTGCAGCGATCAAGCAGGTCAGTGCACAATACCACTCCTGCCCAGAAGGGAACTGATTACAAAATGAATCCAGGTTCAGTGAAGCAGCAGCCAGCAGTGTCAGCGAATGCTGGACATCTTCCCTTTGCACAGGAAAGCCAAGGAAATAAAAACATGTTTGAGTGCCTCAAAACAATCAGCTCACCCAGGGAAGAGTGAGCAGGGAGTCTCAGTCGGAGACTTGGGTCTGTATGAGATCCCTTTTGGACTTGGCTCACCCAGGAGTTTTCAGGAAGCCTTGATCCCACCACAAGTGTTCTGCTTCCAGACTTGGTCGGTCTGTCCCTGTAGGACAGGCTTGAGCGCGCCCCAGGATGGGCACTGTGAAGCAGCCCGCCTACTGTATTTGGGTGTCCCCAGGGACAGGAATACCTCTGCTTCTTGCAGTCTCTGCTGAAGCCACCTTGCTTGGGGTGTTGCAAAGTCAGATTGCCCTGAAGCACAGGTTTTGCTGAGGCAGAGTTGTCTGAGCGGGATATCCAGGGAACCCAGGCATGTGAACTACTCCTGCCTGCAGGCAGCGCTACTCCAGCACCACCCTGGGCGTTTCCCTCGGAGACCAAACTGGAGCAGAGAATTTAAAAATGGATTTTACAGCGGTTGGCTCCTGTGGCACCGTATAGCTGATCCCTATGAGAGCTGCTGGCAGGGGGAAACCACAGCCCTGGCGAGGCATGGGACACAACAGCAAAGATCATTTCTGTAACCCCCAGGGTGCAGAGTCTCAGCAGGACTTGGCCAGTACTTGTGCTCTTTTTCTTCACGGAGTTTGCATGTGCAGAGTCTTTTCAATAAAAGGAAAATACTTTCTAATACGAATCGGCGCAATACAAATTGTGATGTGACTTAGTTAACTGACATGCAGATCATGTTGCATGATTTATTTCTGTACCAGAGTCCAAGGTTATATTTAATGTGCCCTTTGGATTCTCTCTGGGAATGAGGAAGGGAGATGAGCGGACACACATCTTAGAAGAACTGCTGTTTTCAGTTGGTTCCAATGACTAGTAACAAGACGCAGAAGTATTTTTGGCAGTGAGGAATGCATTTACAAAAATATTGCATTTCCAGTGGACCAGGCGATGACTCCCCTGTACAGACAAAGGAGGATAGCTCTGTGGGGAGACAGGTTGCTGCCCATGTGGTGATTCAGGGAAAGGGGATTAGGATAACTTTGCAGCCCATCTGCCATCTCACCCCAACTTTTGCTATTGCCCTGTCTATGAGCTGCAAATACTCAGATACCCCTTAGTCAGGCCTTTGGGTGGGTTTTACTTTGTTCCTTGTCAAGGCACTTTTGTCTTCAGTCTTCTCATAAAATACATCCCGTAAACTGCCATTTTGGTTGCAGCACATTTAAAGAGGTGGGCGGTGAGCTGGTGTTGTCCAAAGGCATGAAGCGGGTGGCTGTAGCGCTGTGTTGCTCCCAGACTGCAGGTAAAGCCGTCAGTCTAAATGAGAGTGCCATTGGTGGAGTGCCAAGGACTGGAGCAGCCTTCAGAGTAGCCAGGGAGCACTTGCTGAACGGGTAGGGAGGCATGTGATGAAAAGCTGACTCGATGCCATCGTGATCCTGCATTTGTAATTCTGTGCCTGCTTCTACAAAAGGCCCCAGTTCTTGAGAAGAATGTGCAACGAGGTCCCCTAACTGCAAGATCCCAACCAAACCTACTCTCCTTTAGCACCCAAGAAGAGACAAAATGTAAGAACCAAAAGGCAACATCTTCACCCATCAAGCCTGCAAATAAAACCAAATTAGTTACCTGAAAATCTCCTCTGTAATATAGTCATTCCAGATATACACCTGCACAGCATGACAGACAGGTTTTTTCTTTAATTGCAGACAGACAATTAAAGGTATAAATCAAAACACCAGCTTACAAATCACCAGCATAAAATGTTGCTGGAGGTTATGTTTCCCCGTTTCTTCTCTACAATTTACTAACATTGGATCTTCCTGGAATATGCTCTTTCTAAATTTGTCAGAGAGTAAGCCAGAAATTGAATTCAGGTATATGGATGAGTCTTAAAATCTTGAAAATAATATTGTGAACATTTGTTGAAGCTGCTAGTGCTTTCATTGGTTGGATATTATGTTCAGTTGAATCCGTTCCGTATTATTATGTAGATGCATGCACAGACATAAAGCTATCAGGTGTGTTACAGCTACTCATTGCATTTTCCTTTGAAGCATCTGAAGGTCTGTCCTTTCAGCTGGATTGTCCACCTGTAACTGATATCTCCCTCCTTGATTTATACATGTTGGGAAAGCGCCCAAAAAGGAGCTGGGCCATCTGCAACAGGTGTCTCCTGTCTTGATTTCTTACTGTCATAGACTGAGGTCTGTGAAATTTAACTTCGCTGCACTACAGAATTACCTTACCCTTTGAGACAAACAAATTACATTTGCTGCTGTATATTGTGTCGTACTGGACCTTTTCTTTATTGTGTTGTGCTCTGCCTCTTCTTTATTCCAGCCTTACAACATCAAAGCATTCGCTGAAAAAAGATAGTATCATACTGTCTGCATTAAGTGACATTTTAACTGTGCAGATCATGCTGGAGTCTTGTTAGTTTCCATCTCCCTTGTGTTGTCTCTAGTCAGATGTTTTAGAAATTCCAGTAAGAATAATATTTTGTATGTACAATATTTTGAATGTAGTCTGTGCAAAGGCCAAGTGTTTCTATGTGGTCAACAAGTGATAAGCAATGTTTAATAATGCCCCATTTAAAATGAGTTAGTTAAAAGACAGTCTGAAAGTGCTGCTTCTCCAGAGGTGCACACAGTAATTCACTGCATTCAGAAACAGGCACATTGTGACTGCCGTGGTAAGCGGAGGCCTCAGGCAGTGCAGAGGCCAAGCAAAGAGAGACCAGAGGCGCCTGTGGAGAGGAGGAGGTATAGATCTTGTGGAAGCAGCAGGCAACTCAGCTTACCTTGAGTAATGTATTAATGGTGACCCTATAACAGCTGGTCTTCTGGTCTTGGCTCCCCTGAAACGAAGAGCCAGGGTCCATGTCTCCTGTGTTCCTGGAGCACTGGTTATCAGCCCCTGCAGAGATGTCTCAGGGAATGGCCAGCTCTCCTTTTTGGCTGCCCAGACTCTGCTTAGGGATGCTGCGGCATGCAGAAAGGATCCTCCATTCCAGCTCTGCAGTTTCAGCCCAGACCTGAAGCAGCATATTGGAAAAGATGCAGTCTAGCATCTCACTCGCTGTTCCCACTGTGATTCAGGATTGACAGCTGTTAAGACAGAAGCCGCGTGTGTACATATTTCTGTTTGTTGCAAAAAACAGACCTTGTAAATCCCCAAACAATGTTGGCAGGGCACAACGGCAATGCACTCTGCTCCATGTGAGAGGGAAATCTGTCCAACAATAGCTGGAGCATGATGATCCCAGGCAGGAAGGAGATGGGGCCGGAGAGGGGGGAGATTTAATAAAAGTTAAATGTAGTTTCATGGAGCATCTTGGCTGGTTCTGTTCTACAGTAAAAACTTTACTGGTGTCAATAAGAAAATTCCCATTGATTTCATTGCTATGAGAAAACTCCCCCCATCCCTCCAAAAAAAAGGAAGTTCTGGAAAAAACCTGGAGGCACTGTCATTAATTCCCCATGGAAATACATTGTTGAAAAAGCACCATGGCTTGTGGATTCAAGCACTAAATAAAAGCACTATACTTAGAGTTGAGCAAGATACACTGGATGTGTCTGACAGCACCATGTTTTGCTAAAGAATGGCTGCACTTCCATCCTGCACCTCTTCAAGATCTTACCTGAAAGTGAGCCAACCCACTCATGCATTTTCTTATTTTTGCACCAAGCATAAAACATGGTTTTGCTTATTTCAATGCATGGATCAAGCCATACTAGACAAACAGCTGTTTCACAGTGGTGTAGAAAAAGATGAGAACTTAAATACAGGCTGGGGGCAACCTGAAACTCCAAATCTGAGACAGAACACAATCATGTGCAGATGCAACTGCACAAAATTACTCACCTGGAAGGTGAAGACAGAACGGGCCAAACAGCTCACAAGGGTCTCCAGGAGCAGAGACCCTTGTGGAGATAGGATGTTGAGTTAGGATCTGGGAGAACTCACGAGGGAACACTTCTGCTTCCCCAGGTTATCCCAACCAGTGGGATAAGCTCCAGTGTTTTGGTATTCACCTAGGACTACATCTGATTTAGGATACAACAGGTGACACACTGTTGTGGTTTGGGCCGGACTGGCCACTGAAATGAATGACATATGCTCTCTGACCTCTCTCCCTTCAGAGAGGGGAAAGCATCTCCCTTCAGAGAGAGGAGGAAGAGGAATAGACTCATGAGTTTAAAAGAAATTGAACTACTTTAATGAAATATTAATAATAAAAAAGAAAATAATGAACTATATGCAATAGATACAAAACTGTATCGAGCTCCCAGGATGACAAGCACATGACCGGCATGCACTGAGAAAGTCCCAGACTGGACTCAGCAACAGATGGGAGCTGGATTCTGGGTCTGGATTCGGTAATGCGTGGATCAGAATCAAAGGCAGACGAACAGACAGACTCCTCCTTGGATGCTGGCCATTGCAGAAAGAGAGCTGACCCTTTGATCCTTCAGATTTTATGCAGCAGCAGCAGCCCTCAGCAGGATGCAGATGGGATGGAATACTCCACTGGTCAGTTTTGGGTCACCTGTCCTGCCTGCTCCTCTCTGCATGTGCGACCCCTCTGCTTTTCTGCTTAAGACCCTCCAGTGGGGCAAACAACAAAGTGAGCTGACCTTGGTTGTTACAGCAGTAAGTATAAAAAAAGCCTCTCTGCCTGCCATTCCTTGGCATAAATTACAAGCAGGTTTTACTACTCTGGGAGCGAACAGTGGCTGAACAATATGCTGCTAATTTCACAGAGTTCAGTTAGTTAGAAGAGGCTTAACTGAAAAGTGAAATTACTGAACAGAAAATTGGTTCTGTTTTACCTTAAACCAGGACATAGTCTGAATCAGGATGTGCACACATCCTTGAAATTAGTATTCCCTTAGCTAGATGCAAAAAACAGGTAAGCTCTGCCACTTCTTGTCACAGTAGAGCCAAGAATTAAGGAGCCATTCTTCATTTTTGTTTTCATCAATGCTTACTATTGTATGTGCAACTCTTCAAAACTGGCTTCTGAATTACCCTCCACTTGGTCTTGACAATATTCAAATAGTATTCCCAAATATCGTCTTAGATAGTTAATTCCGCTCAGGTGAACAGATGCAAGTGGAGTAAGCACAGCATGACATTTAACACTAACTATGGCACCTCCACTTCTTGAATGAAGCTAAATGCAAACATTACCTCTTTCCTCTCCCTGTGTCGTGTTGCCCTGAAAACTAAACAGGCTTTTTCCTTCAAATGCTGACAATATCATTTGTTTCTTTGTGCTGAAGAGATCAAGTGGAAAGGCAGAAGCAGGATTAATTTACCGATGAGGTAAGGGGTTGGAGTCCTGTTGATTTCAGCTGAGCTGTGTGCTCACTTGCATCAGTGGGGGATTTGAACCAGAAGCTGAAGATGCATTTTTAAAGATGAAGCTCATCTTCCGAAAACAGGGAAATGTTTCCATAGAAAAGTAACTAACTGCATGGGGCTTGATGACTTGGACTAGCCATCAGCACATCCTTCCAGCTTCAAAACATTTTCAGGAATTTATTTGCCCATAACCAGTCATTGTTACTACTATTACCATAACACCTTGGAGACCTGTAAGACCATTGTCTTCATCACTGCACAAAAGGCCACTCAGAATAAATCCCAAGCTAATGCCTGCTCACTGTCATCTGTCAGGATGAGAGCAGCTCCTTGTTGTCAGTTTTTTCCACATGACACTATGCCTTTCTACCAGGAATGGGTTGTCTGTCCGGCCACAGCTGGAGAAGCCTGGGACAGTTTTGTGTCCCTGAGCAGTAGGGAAGGATCAGCACAAATGTTGGTGCTCCAGGCAGCACAAAGAGAGGGCAGCCATCCATGTTAGACAGGGCACTCCTCTAATCCTTCCCAGCTCTTGAAGGAAACTGACAGTGGCAAGGAAGGTGCCCTCACATTTACACAAATCTTAATATTAGCTATGCACAACACTGACATTACATGCAGTTACGTGTAATGCGGTAACGAGCTGGCTGCGCAGCCTTACACCCTTTGTGGACTGGTACCCACCTTGTCAGCTAGCCCAGGAGCTAGTTCAGCCTCTGCTGAACTCACCACAACTGCTCCTCTGATCACCCCTGCAACACTCCCACTGACACTGAGAAGTCTTCTTGCCCCTGCTTTGCAGATAAGAAGCAGAGATAAAGCCATGCCTATGAAGTAAAGCAAGGACTCAGACACAGGCTTGGGTCATCTCGACGAAAGAGCTTTAAGTTAATGCTTCACATGTCTGATATGCTAGAAAAAGAGCTCATAATTGCAACTGAACTGACAAAATAGCCAGCTTATGCTACTTACCTTAATCAGTAAAAAGTGCAATTCCCCATAAATATTCTCGCAGCAGTAGACTGAGTTCTGGTTGTTCTCAGCATCCTTACTCCACGTGCATCCAGCTGTTTGTCCCTACCATCCACCCTGTCCCGCAGGGATAATCACCTGATTCATGCACTAAACTGATCTGAGTTTTTAAATGACTAAAAATGGCAGATGATGTCAGCAGCAAGTGCAGAATCGCAGCAACTATGCCGCAGCCTAGATTCCCACTAACTGTAACGGGCCCAAACAGAAGATAGATGGCAAAGTAGGCAAAGATTGCTCATTGAATGCAGCGGTATGTTGCTTACACACTGCATTTCTACGTGACGCTCACATGTCAAAACCAAACAAAGATTACACACTGCTGAAGCTTTCATTCAATGCTGGATGTGATTTTGAACACATCCATCTTCCTGTGGACTCAATGCTACATCAACATGAGGATTCTCAGAAGTTTCTTTATGCTTTGGGTCAGAAGCTGACAGATTCACTCATAAACACAAGGTTTCATGAAATCGTCTGCATTACAAAATGATGCCATAGGATTTCATTCTGCGTGTGGGCCCTGTGCTTTTTTGGTTTTTTACGAACACAAATTTTAACTTGAATAATGCCTCAGTTTTTGTCGTACATTGTAACACTGAATGCCTATTATCCTATTCTTCCTATTTGCTCTTAGGATGAAGTAGTATCCTTTTCTATAATAGCAGGCAGTGGTTGTATTAACAACAACCAAGCCAAAACGAATACAGCATCAACAAGAAATAAAAACTGCTATTAAGTACAATAATGCCACAGACTGGGTCACACGTGAGTTTACTTCTGCATGATTTCTACCTTCATAAATTTCTGCTGATTCCTGCCTTCAAAACCACAAATATAAAGTAGCAACCACTGTCAAAAACTATTCTCTTTTCCTGTGTAAATTCTAGAAAAGCCTTCTCTTGAGAGTTACAGAAAAAAAAGGCATGTCCAACCAAGAAATATTCCTACAGAGCAGGCTTACCTAAACAAATACAAGTATCGGAATACTCTTACTCTTAAAGGGTGCTTGTCAGAAATTACCTCACTTTACCACCCTATCTTCCAGTCACCCAAAAAAGGCCACCACAGCCCAGCTCTGAAGGTCAAGAGACAGGCCATTCCAGACCAACAATGCAGTGACTGTCAGAGACATGGGCACTGGCAGTCCCTCTTCTTCACTCGTGAATATGTCCTCTAATTTTAGCTCAGGGACAGAAGCCAGAGAAGCTGTCTGTCTCTCAAAGCAACACCCTGATTAATTCCTTTAGGAGTCTATTGGTAGGACTTGGCATATCCCACCATGCACCCTGGGTGCCAGGGTAGAGCAGAAGAACTCACCGTACTCAGCACTGTAGGTGCTGAGGGCACAGCAGGCAGCTTTCACACGCTATGCTAGTTCTGCCTCTGTGCCTGCGAACAGTTTTAGAGGGAAGCTCACATAGAGGCTTTGCAGCAACCACATCCCAATGTAGGAAAGGCACAAAGTGAGAAGGCATCAGGAGAGAACGACACTTACTCCTTCTTACTCTATGGCAGTAGGAACAAGCTCTGACCTTCCAGCTAGAAACGAAATCTGCTGCCAGAGACCACAGCACTGCTGGGGCATCCGATCAGGCTCTCCCAGGGCTGATGACAAACACCAGGCAAACACCTTCCATTAAGATCACTGTTAAACACATTTCCCCTGAGCAGCATTTATTTTCTTTAAGATTCTCAGGTGAGTTCTGCTAAAGCTGTCTTAAATCCCAGATGTCCACAGCAAATAGGGAAGGCAATCCAAATCAGAATAAATAAATAACGGTAAAGCTTTGGAGGTGAGCAGAAGAGGTGCTTCTTTATATTAACAACGCCTCCCAGATTCTCCAGCATTAACCCTGCTAATGGCTTTACACTCCTGTTGATCGTAAGCACTGAATATGGGACCAGAGGATAAATTACCTGATGCCCCAGACACTTTAGATAAAAGGCAAAAAAAAAGAATACGAGCTGTGCTCAATTAAGAGCTGTGCTTAATACCTCTTTAAAAGGGAATCACAAGCCACTAGCATTTTCTTGGGACGGTGGGGCAGTGGCAGGGTAGATGAATGAGAAATAAACCCCCGCCATTCCTCACAGTTGCCGGATGAGAGAGCAGCCAATGGTGAGCGGGGCCAGCTCCTCCACCCATCTGAGCCCCTATGCCAGCTCACCACCAAGAGGTGTGTCCTTGCATGTCTGGAAAAAATTCTGGCAGGCAGTGAGCTTCCCTCTATGCTCCAGGGCTGTTGGAGAGCAAGGAACTGTGCATGACCTGGCAGTGTTTTAAACAAGTGTCTTTAATATTGCAAAGCTGATCAGAACCCAGCATGATACTTAACAGCGTACGTTGAGCCCTAATGAAGAGTAGTTACTAAGGAAACCACTTAAAAGCCTGCTTTAAAATATCTGCCACATATTCAAAAGCCAGAATAATTTCCTGCTGTCAAATTACAAGACCTCTTCAAAGCCCATTAGGAATATTCTTTAATCGTTATGATAGAAATATGCTTGTGGTTCCTCTCAGCAGATAGAGGACTGAATTCTGATCTGGGATATTATCTTTGTAAAACTGAAGTTACCTCACTGGAATTAAATCAGCTGTGCTACTGTACAGCCATTCCCCAGATTAGATTTTTCAACTATGTGTTTCAAATACAAAGTTACCATATCTGACACCCTAATCTTTTGAAGTATCACAACTGCTAATTTACGATACTTCAGATACTTCAACAATGGTTCAAGTTCAAGGACAAATTGAATTTGCGCAGATGAAATGCTATAAATAGAGAATGCCAAAGGCACAATGTGAAGGGATAGAAACAGTCTGTTCTAACTCACTTTTTCCTGCATTTAAGAGGACAGATTCTTCACTAGGGGCACAAAAAGCACAGCAAAAATATTTTTCTGTTTCCAAATAAACTGCCTGAATATTGAAAAGCCATTAAAAGTATCAGGATAAACAAAGCAATCATTTATTTTTTTTAAAATGTGTACTTTTGAGAAAACATGTTGTACTGGGTCTGGCTGGGATGTAGTTAACTCTCCTCCTAGTAGCCCTCATAGTGCTGTGCTTTGTATTTGTTGACAGAGTAGTATTGAAAATGCAGAAGTGTTCTGGCTGCTGCTGAGCAGTGCTGGTGCTGCTGTCTGAGGATGGGGAGTGACAGAGCAGCTTGGTGAGCACCTGGTGGCCAGCCAAGATCAATCCACCACACCTGGGATCGCTAAGTACAGAAACATGACTTTTGTTTTAATGACTACAGCTCATCCTCTAGGCATGCTTTTGATCTGACCTTCCCAGAAAGTGTACAGTGTTTAGACACAGAAGTTTATTTCCCATCTTTACTGGGACAGAAGCAAGCCATGTCATCTGAATTCAGAGTTCTGTGGCAACAGATGTGCAGCTCACTGCCATCTTTCCTACGAACGAGAACTGCTTTAGAGCCCACAGATTGATCTGGGCACTCCTGTGAATCTGCTGAAGTTGCACCCTAAGCACTGTGTTTCAGAATGCTTTCTGTCTCTGTGTAAGTCATGGGTCCCAAATAGGACAGAAACTTGTTGAGTAAGATAACCAGAGGAAACAAGACTATCATATCCTAAAGTCTAAGCACACAAGGGATGTCACATCACCTGTAAAGGTATATAGCATGAGTCTGAGAATTAGGCATTGCACATCATTTGAACAGTGCCAAAAGTAATGTGGTTTCACTTTTCTATTTCTTGTTTCTAATCAGAACGTTTATTAGCTTTCTTAGTCATGTTTCAATGTTAACACTATTATTATTTATGTCAGGCCAATACCTGGCAAGAGTGCCAAAAAGCGCATTTCCCTCAAAGAAGGAAGTCACCTTTCACCCACACCCTGAGGACTGTGTACAGTCCTGGTCAGCAAGGAGAAGCACAGCTGCTCCACCAGGGCAGGCAAGCTGGGGACAAGGCTGACAGCAAGGCAGGCAGGGACCTCACTGACAGCCCCATGGCACCCCAAGAAGGAGAGCCAGGACAGCTGGTGGCAGCAACAGGGGTCAGCCATGGTCCAAAGACCACCAAGCCTGACCATAGAGACAACACAGGCTCAAGGTCAAGCCAGGAAGTTTTATCAGCCAGGGAAGCAAAGCATCAGCGAGGTACATGGCCAGGCATGGGCATACGTACCGCACAGTTTGGGCAAGGGCCTCAGCTTAAATTCTGCTCCTGAGCCAAGGCACAGAGATCCCCAATAAGGTTTCCTGCATCTTCTTTCCCAGTACCAAGATCCGTGCTGGCAGCTGGGCCACGTCAGGGTTGGCCACAAGCACAGGCAGGCAAATGCCCATGGCAGGAGTAGAGCCTGTGGAGCTTCTCAGTGCAATTAGGGTCCGACAGCAGCCATGCACGCCTTTCCCACCTGATTTTGAAGGGCCGCTTTTGAAAAGTGCCATGACAAATGCTAGCTGTGGCCAATTATTTGAAGGTCAGTGTTAAGAGGGTGGCTACTTCCCTTCACCACAGCCATGGGATGTTTTCTGGTCTCTTCTGATCTGCCAGCTAACCTAGAGAGTACAGAGATAATTAACTTGGAGTCTACCATAAGGAACAACTCTTCCCTTACGAGAATAGAAAGCATGGTGAAAAATTAAGTTCTCCCACTTGTAACGTCAGACATTGCTGAGCATACCATGCTCGTGAGAAACGCAGTGTTCAAAACCAGTTTGCTCTGCATTTCTGCATTGATCTGAGATCTAATACATGGAGATTGCAACGGCCATTTCTTTTCCACCTACCCAAGAATCACAGCTGCTGTGTGTTCAGTTACAACACTGGGCAGGACAGCATGCTAGCACACCAGCAACCTCTCCCTGCCCCCAGTAGTTTGGTTTGTTTTCCAGTCACATGAGATGGTCAATTAAGCTTTTACAATTCAAAGATGGAAGCACAGAGAAAAGATGAATAAAAAAGGGAAGAGAGGTAGCAGGAGAGAAACAATCACAGACAAATATGTGCAAATTGTGGAGGAAAAGGAGAACAAAATAAAGCAGAATGGGTAGTGGGGAAAGGAAAGGTCAGGAACATGATGGAGAAGCAAAACCAGAGGCAGTAAGACAGAAAAGAGTGAGAAAGATTATCTTGCAGGACCAGAAATTCCTTGTTAGGAGACATAGAATGTAGAAAACTTATCCTTTAGGGAAAAAAAACACAAGGGGAAAGTCAAAATGAACTGTTTGCAACTGAAAACAAATGTTGCATGCTACAAGTTCCTGCCCTTCCTGCTACTGAATTTTTTTGCCTCCTGTCCTCTGAGTGCTGTCAGAGGCCCCTCAAAGTACTAAGTGCTGAAGTACTGTACAAATACTGTACAAGTACCATACAAGTACAAAGTACTGTACCCTATACCCCACACCCCGCACCCCCACCTATTTCCCTGCAGGTCCGTGCCACTGTGCCCTGGCCTCATCTTCAAGCCTGCTGCCTTCTCACAAAGCTCCTCGTACACCTGCTGCCTCTTTTCTCTTGCCGCCTCAAATTCCTGCTGCTGCCCCTTCAGCTGCCTCCCTTCCAAAACCCTGTAAATATAATAGTTCCGCTGCAGATAAAGGCTCAGCATGAAACACTTATAATTTCCCTGATGGCTTTCACTGCAAACTATCAAGGGCAGAAATTGTCTCCTCAGCATTTGTGCCTAATGTCATATAGGTCCCTGACAATTCCGGGAAGCCCCTGCTGGTACCACTTTGTAAATAGCAGTACCTGTTTTACAGGGTAATGTCCTGTTTTCATTCTTGATAAATCACTGCACTAGCAGCACTTCTGTACGGATCAGTTCTGCTCAGGAGAAGTGATGCCCTTTGCCCAATGGCAGAGTGCTGGTTTCCAAGGAGCATTGATTTTCCTTTGTCTCACTGAGGACAAACAGGAACCAGGGAACAACCTGCAGTGACAGATGACAGCGTTGCTATCCTCAAAAGACTCACAGGATCAAATTTAATTCCAAATGCTGAATGGGACACCAGACATCTGGAAACCAGAATCGTCTGGAGGTACTACCATGCTTATCTAACCCCTTCTTAGGGGTTAGACCCTTAGGACATAGACCCTGTACAGTGAGAGCTTTTCAGTGAGGGATTTTCTTTCTTAGGGGTTAGACCCTTAGGACATAGACCCTGTACAGTGAGAGCTTTTCAGTGAGGGATTTTCTTGCTGCTCTTCTGTTGCTGGGAAGCCAGAAGCCGATGGATTTTGCAGTCAAGGTACCTCATGCAGTGGGCAATAGGGCTGCTTAGCTGTCCCCTACTGAATACAGAAAGCTGACATGAAGCTTTGTTCAGAAGATGGTAAAGATGACATTGCAGCTCTGACAGATTAAGGATGCCACCTGATAACAGCACTAGATATAGATACATAGGTCCAAGTTTTTAAGAATCTGTACTCACATTCAGGAGACCAAAGAACTCGGTTTCCTGAAATATTAGTGCCTTTGTGAAGGCCCTAGTTGGAAATCGTCAGTCTGTAAATTTACTGGTCCAGTATCACATTTTAAATGACTGTTTATAAGGTAATGTCAAAGTCAATCACAAAGAAAAGTTAGAGAATACTTTTGAAATTAAAAAACAAAACAAAACACAACCAAAAGCCAAAACCCTCCTTACCGCACCTATATCTGGAATAAACTTGACAGTGACCTCCTTAAGTTCCTACGGAAACTACATCAGCTGGCATTTTTCTCTTCAGGTTTCTATTTCCAGGCGCTCCTGTCCCCAGTGGACAGGGTAGGGGCAATGGGAAGGTGCGTTTCAAAGGCTTTTGTAATTAAGAGTCATCCGATTTGCCAGATCGCGTCAAAGGTCAAAGACCGCGTCGGTAGCACGGCGCCACGCAAATGGTGTCTTTGACCTGCCGTTTAGACACGGGTCAAATGAGCAGGAGACGGCAGGAGTGGTTTTTTCATGGAAAACGGCCGCCTGGGAGCAGCACACTCGACTCCGTTTTAAATGTGTTGCTGTATTTTTCCTGAACGACACACATTGTTTTCTCGGAGGCCCCTCCACAGCCCCGTGTGCAGCCGCTGCAGGCGCAGCCCGCCCGTTCCCGCCGCCGGGCTCCACCCGGCCCTGGCTGGCTCCGCGGGGCGAGGAAGGCGGCCCCGGCCGAGGCCACACGGCTCTCCCTCCTCCTCCTCCTGGCCCTCAGGGCCTTCCTCCCCCCGGCCCGCCGCCCCC